>KK114361.1:42113-72516 GCA_000611955.2 Stegodyphus mimosarum | reverse complement strand
TATACTGGTTTATAGAATATATGTATTGGTTTACTGGTTACAAAATATACTGGTTTATAGAATATATGTATTGGTTTACTGGTTACAAAATATACTGGTTTGTAAACTAAGGAGAGATTTAAAAATAAGAAAATTTTATCCTTTTGTTGCTACTTAAAACACAGGAAAATATTCAGGATAACTATATTAAAATGGACGTAATGTTATATAATGAAAGGACGTAATGTTATATAATGCTACTAATTTTCAAGATTTGTGCTATTTAGCTGAAATCATCACATAACCAAACTAAAATAAATTTATGCTGTTGATAAATAAAATTTATTTAACATTTATTTTAAGCAATTTAAAAACATGTTTCTTTTAAAAAAATGATTTTTTCGCTGGGAGAGTTTTATTATTAAAATAATTCTTCATCGATGGGTGTCAGCATTAATAAACTGGCAAATAATTTTATTTAAATAATTTATCAAAACTTCTGTATCCTTAGAAATCTAAAAAGTTGATACGATTCTTTTCGTTAATAATTCTTTGAAAAAAAAATAATCCTCAGCAAGTAACTATTGAACACACTTGCTGAAACTATCTTTTGATGAGCATTGACAGGAACCAAAAATATGCATTTAGCGTCATAAAATTGAGCAGATGTTTAAATTATGCAAAGATTTTTAGCCAAAAGAGACGTCAGCCAGAATGGTCTGTTAGTCTCGATGCGCAATTTCGCGTCATCCGCTACAAACGACGGTTTCACCTTTGAAATTGTTGCAACCAAATAGTATTGTCTTGCATTATTTTTAAGTAAATTAAATAGTGAAGAATATACATATATGTATGTAATGTTCCTCACGTTATGAAAAGAGACGGAGCCTAGGGCCATCAAATTTTCAATGATGTAATCCTCCACCTGACTATGTGGCCCTGGAAACCCAAATTGGGAATATAAAATTGTATATTTCATGTTTCGTAAAACTTTAATAAATTTCTGATCAACAAACTCTACAATTTGAAATCCAGCAGTGGCAACACTGTACGGAATAAAACATTTTTTATCTCCAGAGCGAGAAACAAATCGCAAATTCTAAAGACATGCTGTTTTTAAATATTTTGCGATTTTACTGTTGAATTAAATTTTATGTAGCTTAAGGGCGAAAAACATGATATTTAATAAAGAAAGTTAGCATACCAGACGTTAATAATAAAAAGGCAAAAAAAGGTTTTGAAAGCACTCTTACTAAGAAAATTGAACATTGATATGAATAACTGAGAAAAGACTGAAAAAATGGAAAAATATTTGCCAACACTTAACACTGCATCTGAAATTCTAAACATATGCTACTATGACGGTTTTAACATTTTTGAAATTTCGCTGTTTATTTGTACGTGGCGTAAAGGCAGAGAAAATGATGCTTATCAGTAAAGCTAAAAAGACATAAAGAAATGGGTTATCAGGAGAGAGTGAATAAGCAGACCGGTATACTGAGAGCTCAAAGAGAGCATAAAACAGTTTAACAAAACATTTTGGGAGAACGTTAAACTCTGAAACCTTTTAAATATTTCTTTTTCTTTTCTTTTCTTTTGTTTGAATACTATTCTAGCAACTTCAGTTATCGTCTGCTTTTTAGCTTGAATTCTTATAAAATAAATTTGTTCTTACTTTTTCTTTTAATATATTTGAATTTTTTAACTCATGCTGAAATGATTGGGAAGCGTTGAGATTAAATATCATATTCTACTAATAAACATTTTCTTTGTAATTTCTGTCAATATCATGAGTATAATCGAAATCTGAGCTTTCCAAAAGTTAAGATTGTTAAGTCTTATAAACTCCTCAGGCACCATTCGAGTGAATTTGGCTTAGGATGCTTGGCGCATCTCTCGAAATGGTCTCTGGCGAGGATTAGTCTCTATCGAAGATTGTAGCTCCACCATCACTCATTTCCTAATCCTCTCAACTCTCTGATGAGGATGACGAAAGACGTTTTGCCCTCCTGGTATCATCTTGACTTAAATACTCATCACCCTCGAGGCTTGTAACAAGGATACTGGATTCCTCCTTAGGCCTTTCCAACTGACAAAAGTTTGTTTCAGAACTTAAATCATTGGTTCATAAGCATTCTCTAGCAAGTTTTACAACTGGAGGATAAATAAGGGTCGAACATTGTGCATTTATTTAAATCAGAATGATTCCAAACTAAATGGCTTTATGGCATTTGTTTTGCCTCGATGGAGTTGCATTTTAAGCATCAATTATTGAAAATAATCTTATATGATTGATGGATTTTCAAAAGACACTGCTTGAATTACGTTCAGCTTCAAATGTGCGTTTTGTATAATGTGAGATAGCTTCTTCAGATTAAATTTTTGTTCTTTTTGTATTTATTCCTATATAGTCATTCCCAAGTTCTTTTCTGGTTAAACTCATTCAGTCCTTTAGAAGTAACCTAAAATACTGAGAAGTCTAGAGAAAGTTTTACAATACATGAGCATATATTGTAGAGTCATTAGGTTATTCTAAGGCAGGAGACATGAAAAATGAGCTGGGGAATAGGGGACCCAATCTCGAAATCCTGGTGGTGAGGAATTATAGTCCACCACCTTTTAGTTCGGGAGCCACTGTAGAGCCATTATGTTATTTTGAAGTAGATGCGAAATGAAAAATGTGCAGTGCCCTTGCCGGGACTCGAACCGGGACCTCTTTAATACGCCCCGGGTTTGCTACCGTTACACCACGAAGCTATGCTGGAAGGAGGTAGAAAATAACATATATATGATATAAGAATTAAAAACATAATCAGCAAAAAACTTTTGAATGTTTTCTGCAGTCACACGAAATATTTCTTTTTGAGAAATCTTGATCATATCACCATTTTATGAAAATTTAAATAGCGTTATTTTCTAATACATAATTAATAAGAGAAAAAATCAAAGGCAGCATTAGAAAAATTCGATCAAACTAATTTTTTTCTCAATTTCAACGAAATTAATTTTTATTCCATTGTAGTCAAGTAATTCTCTATTTTATCGTGTTGTAATATTTCCTATTTGTTGTGTTCTGTTATTTTATAATTTGTTTGTACTCCATCCAATGCATTCATTCTAGTTTAACATGCCGTTCATTGAATTTTTCAGGCAGTTAGGATTATTAGAGCAAGATAAATAAATATATCAGAGAAAACGATGATAAAATGATACTTTACTAATATGGAGAACTATTTCTTTCACAGTTTCTAGCTTGGAATTCACTAGCTAAACATGCTAACCTCTTAAACTACACTAGCAGTCTCGCGGAAATGGGCTAATTCTTTAAAAGCAACGAGTTAATTAAAAGAAGTATATTATGTATTAGTATAAGTATATAAGAATGTATTAGTAATTATTATTATGTATTAGTATAAGTATATAAGAAGTATATTAAATATGCCAATTTGTATAAATTCAGCAAAAAAGAATTCTGAAGGCTGGTGTACACGAGAAGATATACTTGAACAATTATCTCCAAACATCGTCCGCGTTTAGAAAGTCCGTCTTCACATAGAAAAACTTATCGTCCGCTCGTCAAACACATGTTTGCAGTGCCTGAGCCAAGAGACGTGATTATTGTCCATTACAGGATACACTGTGGCTGGAGATACATTTGGCAAAATCGAATGAATGTACGTTTAGAAATCCCGCGTCCGAAAAGCAATGGTGGCTAATTAATCAGTGTTTAGTTCACTGAATAACATATGCCACGAATTCTTTGTAGTTTCTGTTATTATTTCAAAAACTTAATTTATGATGCGATATTTCTTTCAGATCATAGTTTCCGATTAATTCCTTTATAAACCCAATATTTGCTCACCTTGATTCAAATGATTTATTATTGTAATGTATGAGACGATGGATTTTTTTTTTTTGCCTCATTTGCTAAAATTAAGTAAATCTACTAGAATATGTTACCCTGTATAAAGGGGTTACTGTGTTCTTATATTCTGAGAATGCTTAAAAAACCAGTTTATCCTCTGTTTCATGTGATATTTGCAATTTTCTGTTGTTTGTGACTTTTCAGGTTTTAGACCAAGTCTAGCTAGCTCAATCGCCTGGCGCATTTACCGAAGTGTTAGATTTCTCAAAACCATCAGTTTGTCAGCTCAAATCCAGCTGAATTTTTTTTTGTTTCTTTTTTTTATTTTTCCACTGAACACAAAAGTATTATTGTTTTTGTAATTAACGGAATTGCCTTTATATTAAAATTATTAAACTTTTTACATATAATTTATCCTAACTTTATATTACTTTCTTTTTATAAGCAAGATCCAATTTTTATATCAATCAGCTAATTATTTATGTAATTTTATATTAATCGTATAGAAAAATGATCAGATCTTTGCACAATTGATAAAAAGGGGCAAAATTTATTTTCTATTCCTTATATTTAAAAAAGTGACATAATTAATTCTTCTGTTTCATGTATTTCAAATCCATCTTTATTAGAAATCTAATTATCAAGAATGCATGTTATATTTTATTCCGTATTTGAAATAATCCCTTTATTTCTTTTCAATGCAATTTTATTACAAATCTAATTATCAGCAATGTACATTATACTTTATTCTAAATATAAAATATACGATTTATTTCCTTTAATGTAAATATATTTAGGAAATTAAAAACTGCATATATATCTTTATCGTGACTACGGGTTCGTAATTGATTGAGTGCGCAAATCCGATGATTTTTATTAAAATAAGTATTTCAGAAATCTGGAATATTCCAAAGATATATTGAAGTCTTCACACTATCACACAGTATAATCATCAGTTACACTTCAAACTACTAAGAATGTTAAACACAACGAAATGCTAAGCGCATCTAAAGAGAAATCTAACTCGGCTTTATCTAAGCTCACGCGGAACTACAACTCTCAACAACTAAAACTAAGCAACTGGAAGAAGATGCTTTCTCTTCACCTTAGCACAACCGACTTCAACCGGCCGCCGAGATATTTCTAGTACTTTCTGCTTCGCGAAATTACTTAAAAGGAATTACGGTTACAGCTAACATAGTCGGCATACATTTATTCCATTAACCATTGTTTATTCCTCCACAACCGCTGTCAGCTTGGCGATATCTCGCCAAATTACTGAGGTACCCATTTGCTCGATGTTAAACGCCCATGTATTCTTACTTTTTCAGCATACCTTTCTCTTAAAATTTTTCTCGCACTACATTACACAGAAAAATGCAACGAGTTTACTTAATTTCTATTAAAATTCCCTATCTAAGTACAAAATTCGTAACAATATATATATATATAATATGGGAAATGAAATAGAATTACTTAACGATTTTGCGAACCATAATTCCCTATCTATTTGTTTTTTTACGAACTTGCAAATTTTATAATATACATTTGGAACAGAAAATGTAAAAGAAAAAGTTTAAAAATACAAAAACAGTAAAAAACAAAGTTAATCTTTTCTATAGAGAGCTCCAAACAAAACTTGTCAAGGGAAAAGTGTTCTGAAGCATTAAACAAAGTTATTTGAACAACAAAACGAGTTTCATTCCGAACAACTCACTGAGACCTCTATCGTCAATTAGCACAATGGTTTATTAATTCTAAAAAAAATTATACAATGTTTCAATAAACCTATACATATTTGAGGGTCTTATTGAATTAGTCTCTTTTCTCTAGCCGTTTTTGCTGTCCGAACACAAATAGAAACAAATTATACCAGAAAAAATATACATGCAATGCCGAAAAAAATATAATCAAGGGAAAAAATTAGACTAATTACAACTGAAAGAAATATTTATAATAAAATAATAAGATAATAATAATAAAGATATGTCAATTTCAATAAAGTAAGAGCTATGCCAATTTCCATAATGTAAACGTATAAATATATATATTTTCATTTATATTATATAGACAAAAAAGTAAGAAATTTAGAACCTAATTCACAAAGATATGAAAGAAATATAATTAAAACAATTAAAATCGCCAAATTTGCCATTGAAAAACATCAACTAATTGTTTTCAAACCAGAAGAATATTCTGAAACAATAGAAATATAAAAACAGGAAAAATAGGAAGAGGAATTTAATCAAAATCTGATTCAAGCTGAGATAGATCAAATTATATTAAATCCCTCCTCCCCAAAAGGCCATTGCGGTTTTGTTTGTCCAAAATTTGAGGATGAACTATCGCATATTTTTGTTTTAAAAAAACTGTGATTCTTTTATTTATGTGTATACAATTTACAATTTCTGTTTGCTCTTCGTAATTGTTTTTGCCATTTTTAATCTCTGTTATTTTTATCTGCTATTACGCCTCTTGTTTATTATTACTACTGTATTATTATTACAACATATTCAAAACATTAAGCTGTAAAAAATGAAAGGATTGAAAATCTTTCAAATTAATATGTTTGTTGGGAAACCAATAAAGATGTCCTTCTGGATAAAAACACTCCATCTGCTTTAACTACTCTTATTGTCTTAGTAACACACAGCGTAGAAACCCATTCGCTCTGTGTAGACAAAATGCTGCCAGGAAACATGTTTGCGAGGAAAATTTTACAGCGTTATTGGAGAAATTTGTCTTCTCGTCTAGATGTGACTTTAGAGGTGCACAAACGATTAATTTCAAGGCAACCATTACTTCATTTACGTAACATATAGCATTCGAAACGTATTTTATTGGTTATTTTAGTAATGCAAATGTTTATAAAAGGCGTTCGTTAGGTTTATTATACTGAATAAGTTATAAAATATATTTTTATTTGTGGGTATTACGTTTACGTGTTGTAACGGTTTTTGCGCACATTCAATGTACATAAAAATGCTATCAAATGTTTCTATTTGCGACGAATTATTTGGCAATAGTTACACATCTTGGTTTTACAGAAATTCATTTGTTAAAGCCAATGTCAGTTTCAAAGTTAAATAAAAATCTTATGCCAGTTAGAATGGCAAAGCCCTTCAAAATTAGTACCTGATCAATCCGCTTGAATGAGTAATGCTTTTATAGCATGAACTAAAATTACAGGACTGGAAAAAAACTTATCTGCAGATATTTTGTATTTTTGTACGGTAACTTAAAAACTAATATTTATGAAGAGATGCAAATTAATAAAAGGTAACATCAAAGCTCATAATTTAGGTATTGCGTAACATGTTCATGGGTTAAATAACAATGACAAATTTAAAGAATCAATTATTATCCTAGTTTAATGACGAGGAAAAAGAGAATAGATAGCGAAAAGAAAAAATCTGATGTGTACACCACATGACTACCTTGCACAGAATATTAAATTATACGCATTTTCTGCTGCATTTCATTTATTTCCTCGAATTTCATTAGAGGTAGATTTCTCATACAGTTAAATCAGTTCTCACTTCCCAGCAAGGCAAAAATACATAAAACCTCAAAATATCTTCAATAAAAATTGAAAAATATGAAACAAATATAAAACACCAAATACAGTTGAAACAATTTTTAAAAACATTTCCAGTTTAAATTAGACTTTCTACGAAAATCAAGCAATTCGCTGCGAGAAGCCAGCGGACAAGAAGGCAGCTTTTCCGGCTCACAAAGCTGAAAGTTTACAGAGTCACACAAAGCTGAAGCTGAAGTTGGTCCCATTCGGCAAAACACACTGAAAGCGCAGAAACGGATTTAAGGGGTGTCGGAACACCCTATACCGACAATGTTAAATTGGCCTTTTTCGCCCTTTCGGACATCAGATTCATGTTCCTTGATACGAAACTTTAACGCTCTTTTTGTTTGGCCAATATATCTCAAGCCACACTGACACAATATACTATAAATCCAAGAATTAGAGTCAGAAACGCAATCTTTTAGAGTCGAACCGTGAATTTTATTGATGGGGGAGAAACTGACTTGAAAATTGAAATTCTGGAAAATCCGCGCAACTTTATAACTAACAGAACGATAAAATGGAAGCATGACAAGGTCATTAATATTATTTCAAACAGTGGAATGTCTTCTATGATGGGAATCTGAAAATATTTTAACGGCTTTATCAATGATCACGGGAGAAAAATCCTCGGTCAATAGCAACTGCTTTTAAATAATTGAGTTCATTGGTAAGCAAGGATTCTGAGGAACAAACTTTGAGCGCGCGAAATACATAATAGTAAAAAGAAGCCTCTGATGAGGAGGGACCTGTAGCTGCCCTCGAAATCGATTGAGTGTTTGAGCAAATGTACGCCAAATACAAGGTTGTTTCAGCGATTTTGATTGTCACATTGGCGTGTATCTCTTCTATTCTAATTTATGTTCTATGAACTATTTTGTAACGAGAAATGTTCAGTTTTATAGAAAAGGTGACTTTAATATTTAAAATAAAAAACTGGTTTTAATGGCGCCGCTTATTTTACAGAAAATTTTATTAGTTTCGAAAGAGTCAGACAAATTTAAGTCCTATTCTTCAAAAAACAAATCAAAATTATGTTGCTTCAAAACTTCGAATTCGGTTAAGTTTTCTATATGCCAAATGCTAAATTAAAGTCTCTAGAATAATTATTTAAGCTCTGTTTATTGTAATTTTTATTCAATCTGTTTTCACTAAGACACGCTAAACGCATTACAGTTATTTGTCCTTTTGTTAGTTCTTTCTTTTTTTTTGTAGAGACATTAGGCTATTATGAAGCAGGAGTATATGAAAAATGAGAAATGCCCTCTCCGAGATTCGAGCCTGGACCTGACGAATACGTGCTGAGTATACTACCGTTACACTACGAAGATTTGTTGGTAGTAGGGACAAAATACCTTATTCCTTTTAAAGGGCGTTGGGGATTAGCAGACACAATCCCCAATCCTGGTGGTTACGTATTTCTGCCCACCACGTTTTAGTTCCGGCGCCACTGTAGAGTCGTTAGGTTATTTTGAAGCAGAAGTATACAAGAAATGAACAATGCATTCCCCAGGACTCGAACCTGGACCTCTCGAAAACGCGCCGTGTGTGCTAACGTTACAACACGAATGGCTGTTGAAAGGAGGGAGAAAATACCTTTATACCTTACTCCTTAATACCTTACTCCAAATAATTCGCTGTTTTTATCTGACGTAGTTCTATGAACATTAAGATAATTAATCAATAAATGGTTTCAGTAGGAGGCTATTATGAAAGCACAACCTATGTGTGAAGCCCGAATAAAAATAGAACCATTGTAAACATTAAAGGACCTTCATGGTTGTCTGAAGACTTCAAGATCCAAGATGGGATTCGTGATTCAACTAAATTTCTTTTGCAAAGTTTTCACTATAATTTCATTCAACCGAGCTATTTGCTACCGTTTTAAATCTGACTCCTGATTAAAATATTCTACAAAAGAAACCATTTTTACAAAACCAAACACCGTTGACAAAAAGTTTAACAAAGTACTCGAAATATGAATCAAATTTCAGTTAACTATTCGCTCAGGAAATTTTCACCCCGGAACAAAAATATCTCTGTGCAAGTATAAGAATAACACATGGAAAGTGGCTCAAAAATATGTAACAGTTTTGCCAGAAACAGCCACGGGATTAATCCGAAGATTCAAATTAATCGCTAAGCACGAGAAATTCATAACTATGTTAATATGTCTTTCAATTCAGCAACACGAAATACTTCCGTAATTAGTAAAACAACACTTGAATATATTATGCACCAAAGGAGAAAAAATAAATTATAAGTATTATTGAAGCGGAATCCTGATACACATGTACTTCAAGGAAATCCGTTTTCCGAGCTCACTTTTGCCCGAATCCGCACGCACCACTTCATTCCAGGGCTTCATAAACCATTAATTCACGTTCCACTGATTACCGGACCCGCTAAAAATCACTTGAATAAGAGTAAATTAAGCGTAGATAGGACAGTTTAACTTTTAAGCCTTGCAGCTGCTTAATACATCATCGTCAAGAGCTTCACGACAAGCTTCAAATGACAGGTGAGTTAACGAAAGCTTTCTACTTCAGATCTGAAGTAGCGCTTCGTAATTAAAATATGGAATGAGAGAAAGGAATATTAAATTAACAGTGATGCTTTCTTACAAAAAGAAAAACTGGCGTTGCGGGATCAATTTGCTTTTGATACATCATTGAAATTAATGGTTTTAGAAGCTTTGGTTTCTTTGATCTATGCTTGCTGCGCTTGGTCATGAAATAGAAGTTTTAAGCTTCTCTCTGATGGAATAACGAAGTTTTAATAAATCAGATTTGTTGAATCATGTAGTTTGACGTAAAGTTTAACAACACGAAGCGCACGCTTCTGATACGGAAGTGCTAACTACCAAAGGTATATTTAATAAGACCGAACGATTAAATAACAAGCGTATGCTGCACATTTCAATTAAAACTGAAAATTTAAGAATTTATTTATTTATTCATTTAATTAATTTATTTCAAATGAATAAATAAAAGTTAAGTTATTTAACTCCCCAATACTATTACCTATAAACTTCATCTCATTTGCATGTCCTTTAGTTAAATAGTTACATGGTATAAACTAATTTCTTATATTTTTATGAAAATAAAAATATAAGAAATTACACACTTGAACTCCGCATGAATTCCTTGTACGGAGTATTAAATTATACGAATTTTGCATTTCATTTAACCTTATTGGACTGAATTAAATCTACTTTGTTCATAGTGCATAAGCCACAATAGAATAAATGCACATAAATAATGCATATATATTTGTTTACCATAGCGACACTCTGGCGCTAGGTTCACTTAACAGCGTTACCATCTCATTCATTTTATCTTTGTTGCTGCGAAGGTTAGTTTCTCTAGATTAGTAATAAATCCACTATTCTCCTAAGTTTTAGATGTAAACAAATATGGCTGCCAAGAGAAAATGATTAGGCTTAGCCGCACTTTAAAAACTTTTAAGTTGTTGATAACTCTACAAATCTTGCATGCAGATTTACTAAAGGCATAAAAACCTTAACCAGAAGGTAAAAACAACATAATTCAATCACTTTTAAAGCAAAAAATGCACAATTTACAAACATATAAGAGTAAAAAACTGAGCTCACTGAGCCAAATAACAGAGTGGATCTCTCTCTATATATATATATGTATATACATACATACATTTATATGTGTTTGATGGGGCCGACTGCAACCAAAATAGGAGGTGCACATCTGCATGTTATAGCAGCCCTATATACACAATTTCAACGTTCTGAGGCTACTAGTTTTTGAGTTGTGCGAGATACATACATACATGCGTACGCACAGACGCAGCAAAAAAATCTCTTTAGAGGCCATTTTAAATCAGCTTTATAATTTTTTTGGGGAAAAAAAGAGTCCTATATTCTGTCTTTATGTTCAGATATCAGGCACGAACATCGTTAAATTCGATAGCAGTCAAAATGGATATTTTCGTTGAAATATGATATCTGAAATTTATCGCGATTATAATACTTCCTTTTTACTTCATACAAGGAAGTAAAAAAGAATATGCCATGAAAAGTAAGCGTCTAAAAGTGCTATCTTAGAATCACATGTTATGAAACTATAAAAGAAGAACCATTTAGAATGGCATAACGAAATACGTTTATAATAAGCTGAATTTAAAGTTTTACATTCTCAAAAATATAACTTCGTTGTGTAAAATATGAATAAAATTAAGATGATTCTCATCGCAGATACTAAGATATTAACAACAGCAAAAAAATGTAATCTATTGCTATATCATATTTAGTACTTAATAAATAAAAACTGAATATATTAGTTTTGCAGTTCTAGCTTCAGTATTTCCATGATCTAATGAAAGAGACCATAAAAACTGATATATGGCCAGTGTAAATTTTTATCTGTTTCTAAAAAGGTTAATTTTTTATGATTTAATGGCGAGAGTCGTAAAACTTACAATCAAGAGATGGATTAGGTACCAGTAACACCGAAAAGCTTAAATAAAAGTAATAAGCAACTTCCTATCAGGTATTCAAATTTTTATGGCTGTCTTTTGGGAGTTATTTCTTCACTTACAAAAACTATAGTTTCATTAAAAAGCTATTGTAATATCAATTCACGGCACATATCTTGAATAGATGAAGTGACTCTTGTTATATTCCATAACAAGGTAACAGAATTTATGACTATACGTAATCTTGCTTTTAATGACTACTCGATTTCCTTTATTAATGCAAGTTTGATTAAGGTCGATTGTAGTTAATATATATAAATTTATTACTGCTATATTTTATACGCACTTAACATCTGGCTTAGTGGTACTTTAAGGGTTGATTACAAAAACCAAATCACGACAAGCTACCTATAAACGAACCTGTTGCAAGATAAAGATATATTATATATATATATATATATCTTTATATATATAGATATACTATATATAGAGAAAGTAGTTATAAAAAAGTAACTTCCCTGGCATAATAACACCTATCGGCCTATACGTTCAATAATCGAAATGAAATTTTCGAATGGTTGGACCCAGCTTTTCCCTACGCAGTTTAATCAGCGTTTGAAAAACAATAAAGGATGTTGGAACCATATATGTATGACAAAAATTACCGACGTAAAAAAATTGAAAACAAGAATATTGTGTTACTAATTTTGTATATAAATAGTATATAAATAAACTTTAGTGAAATTATACGTTAAATTGCTGGATTTTTATGTATAATATAACAGGAAAATGTAGACACAGGATGCTCTGACGGAAAAAGTAGGGGCAAGTCCATTTAACAATGTGTAAACGGCTGTCTTCCGAATTTGGTGAGAATGGTTTTGGCAACTAATTTTTGTCGCCAAATTTGGAGTCTAAGTATTGTAAGTGAATAGCTAATTGAACTCTACATTAGCTGCAAACGCATTTGGGCTTCATATGCCTTCCAGTAATTTCGATAAGCAAAGAGTGCTAGAAATATCTGGGCGGCCGTGGGAAAACTATATAACACGTCAGAGAGCGTCAGTTCTGAGTATTTGTTAGTTCAGCGTGAGCTCAGTGTATTGAGAGATCTCCGGGTTAGCTTTGCTACTTAGATGCGCTCTGCATTGTGTTGTATTTAATGTTCTTAGTAATTTAAAGTGTAACTGTTTATTGTACTCCCTGATACTGAGAACACTTCTAGGAATATTTATGTGGTTAGTTTCAGAGCTCTGAATAGTTTCTTTTAAAAAATAAATTTTATCAACCTATCGTCGGACCAGTGCGCATTCAATCTATTACAAACCTGTACGGACGCAACAATGTTAAGGGACCAGTGACAAAACCAAACGGGAGGACAAAAATTATTGGAATTACAAGTTTTGTAGGTGTATAACGTTTCAAGATATAGACTTCTCCCATAACTTTACATTTATGTGTCGCCCCGATCACTCGACCGAACCCGGATGGATTTCTGGTTCTAGGGCCATCTATAATCTAAAGTGAAAGAATCAAATCCACGAGATATGCCAGAATTGAAAGATGCCATAAAACGTGAAATTGCACAATTTCTCCTACAATATTATTTTCAATATTATCGTCCTTTCAGTGCGTTGTCATCTGCGAAAGTGGGTACGTTGAAAATTTGTAATCCAATACAAGTTTTTTGTTGTGTCGCGAATTCTGTATCGCAAAATTTAAGTGTCTTTATCCATTTAAGTAATCAATTATTTAAGTATTTTATTTGTATTTGTATTTGATTTCTAAATTTGAAATTTTAAAGAGCGTAATGAATATATATATATATATACATATTTGAAAGATTGTATTTAAAAGCTTTAATCAATTATTTTTCCTTCAACGGTTCAATTTTCTAACGAGAAAGGGGAGCGTCTTTTAACGGAAGTAACATCTGTGAGAATAGCCTTCTAAGATGACAGTTGGAACTAAGGGCAGTATATCGTTGTTTCCCTGGTCGTTGTTACGAAACAGTAAATTGAATATCGTAATGGGCTCCCCGCTATTCACTTAACGTTTCATCTTTGTGAATGTCCCCTTGCTTTGTGTGAATTAATTGATTTAAGAAAAAGTTATATTCAGATGTTATTTTCAGATAGTCCAGTTACTCAGTTTCCTCCCTTTCTAGCTAATTGATTTTAGTAGTAAGTATTTTAGTTTTAGTTAGTCACGGCATTAAAAGAGGTTCAGTATGCAGTTAACTTTTAAAAATTAATAGAAAGCCCGCAAAGTTTCAAAAACGCAACATTTTTCTGCTTTACTGTCTTGTGTTGCTATTGGTGCTTTACAAAACTCTTCATTGCAAATTTTTACGCCGGCGATTTTCGTCATACTTGTATCGTTCCAAAGCCATTTATGACTTTTCAATGCGCTGATCAATTTGCGCAGGTAAAAAGTGGATGTCACTTTCAAAAACTGCGAAATTTTTCACTGTAACATAACCATAAGAGCTCTATTGTTTTGAATGAGCACACTCTCAGGCGCTTACCTTTGTTGGAGTATTTTTTCTCTAATTTAAAGTTTTTAATGTTCAATAACACATGAAAGTCAAGTATATTAATAACAACTTTAAATCACATCACTATAATAAATACTGCATGGGTGAAAAATTGTGTCACAGACAAGATAAAACAACATTTAGACTGTAAAACCTATGTGTTCCAAAATAACAGTAAATAGTACCAGATAATACTCCAACAGAAAGTATTAACATTGCGTTTTGTTTAAATTTAATATAATACAATATAATAACCTTTCAAGTTTTAATTAAATCTATTGAGTCCAGTGTTCTAAGTTATAAGTAAAAACATACAAGTGAAGTTAAATTAAATATTTCCTTTATTAAAGGTAAACAGAATTAGTAACAAAATACAAATATATGGTGATGGTGGTGGTGTGGTTCAAAATGAGAATAAAATTTTTCATACCCTTGGCTCTACCAAGTGGGGATCCCAAAAATCACAATTACTTAACAGCGTACATTGAAGAACGTTCTGCCACTTAACAGCGCACATTGAAGTAACGTTCTGCCATATTGAATCTAAAAAGGAAAGAGAATGTAAGTTAATATGATGGGCAAGTAATGAAGTTATAGAGCCTTCCGCCCCTTCTATCTGGGTATTGTCCTTTCTTCGTCGCCGACCATCAGTGGTTTTCTCTCCGCAAATTCCTCATTCATCTTTCCGCTGTTACGTAGACTTAGTACTCGGGACGTGCGACTGCTTTCTGGTCTGTCGACAACCTTCAGAAAAATGTTCCTTTTTCCGGCTGGCCAAACATCTCCTCCCCTCCCGAAGATCGCTGCATGCGCTTTTTCTTCTTCTCGCCAATCACTAGTTTGGCGATCCGAGATGGTCTAAAACACGCCAAGTGCATGGCAACCCTAGGGGAGGAATCCACACTGGAAGGTGAAGCTCGGGAGTTGGTAAGACAGAAGTTGGCGAATAATCGCCGATCCTCCAGGGTCATCAACCTGTCCGAAGGAGCTAGCCTCGTCCAGGATCCCGTTTTAGCATGGTGAACGCTTGCAAGGAAGCGAATCACCCCGACCCCTCAACCTTGGCGTGGCGTAGCTGCATACAAAACAAGCTGATCCAGCAGGGTGCAGATTTCGCACTGGACGAAAGATATTTTCCAGACCACTGTCTGAAGCAAACGTCAAAACAAAGTCATAAATCTTGATTTCCCAAATGCCATGCACAAGTTTTTTGAAAAGAATTAAGGATTTGTTTTTAAATACTAAATTAATAAAAGACCGAAGAAAAGTTCTTCAATTGAAATATAAAAATCACATAGAAAAAATTTTTATGTTTTCTACAACACCAAACACGACCACCATAGTCAGAAATATGGATTCCAGCTTACTAGAAAAGGGGGTACGTTAACAAAACTTAATTAAAACTTTAAGTGTTTTTAAATTTGACCTTTTTGACCTTAAGGGTCAACTTAACAATAAATTATACATTAAGCAAACAAATTAAGAATAAGTATTAACTAAACAAAAAAAATTAAATAGTTAACCAAACTACCTTAAGGAAAGAGGAAAAAATAAATTTACTCAAGCAACTTAAATGCAGAGTTAACCAAAACTGTCAAAAATTAAATGGCAACAATTACTTTTCAACAAGGCAAAGAAATTTAAGATCCATTACAAAATAAAAACAAATTAATAACTTTTAAGTCTGATAACAGAATTAAGATATTTTAATTCAACAACTGAAGTAGCTAAGTATGTATTACATAACACCTTCAAATAATGAAATCCGAAATTTCATTTCGAGTGGTTGAGTAGATATTTCGCCAGAGGCTCATATAGCGGAGAAGTTCTTTTATAACCACCCTTACCTGGAAGTTTTATATATATGTTCCTCCCGCTCCGGAATTTTTTATTCTGTCAGTATCAGATATAAAGAATAAAATAATTTTGAAAGAGAACAATCAATGAATGCTAAACTTTGACGATCACGAAGGAAGTGTATATTATGATAAAAGCAAAATTGCTTGAGTTTTTGTTCTAAAGTGTACGAGATTAAAGCAGGATTTTAAAACATGATAAAAAATCCTTCAGAGGCACACATTATTAACGTGCTTTATTATTTTTAAGAAAATAAATTTCCTCTCTGATTTTCCCATTTGTCACATGAAATATATTTTTTGTTTCAAAAAGAAAAAGAAATTTTGTTTTCATTATTATTTCCTTTCTGTTTCTTTCTTAAAATGTAAATTCCCCATAAATCATGAATAGAAAATGAAATAATACAGGTAAAAAAGAATTTTGTTATAAAGCAATGACGCATAAATAAGAAAACGGGATATACTGTTTTTCCAATGCCTTGGGATAAATTTTATTTTATAAACATGACCTAAATATTGACGAAGCTTCCAATAGCTCCTGAAAATGACATAATAAGAGTTTTTACGTTGCAAGGATGAGAATTTTTCCATTATCGCAATTGAATAATAACATATTATTTCAATGATTAAAAGGCTTGTAGAGACTAAGGATTTTATAGGCGAGAAACATGAATTATCTATCCTGGTTTCGTCAGGATTCGTACCACGGATCTACCAATCCTTAGCAAGCCACTTATATCATCATAGCACGCACTGATTATTGGATACTTACTTATAAAAGTAGAATTTTTAAATTAAAACACATTAAAATTTCCAAAAAAATAAAAGTATTTACCTCGCATTTGCTAAACTTTATGTTTATGAAACCTTTATCCTATTTCATCCTTACCTTTATTTATCTCTTAACTTCCTTGTGCAAAGTAAAGGAAGTATGTATTTAATAGAAAAAATTTTCAGATATCATATTTCAACGAAATATCCATTTTAACAGAACATTTGGATGATGACAGAACATGTGATTGAATATTTGGATGATGTTTCTGCATGACATCTGTACGTATGGACAGAACAAAGAACTGTTTTTTGAAAAACAAAGGATTATGAAATGGATTTAAAATGGATTCTGAAGAAATTTTTTTCGTGATGTCTGTACGTATGTATGTATGTATGTATGTACCCTCACATAACTCAAAAAATGAGTAATCTTAAAACGCTGAAACTTTGTGTATGGGACTGCTATAACATGCAGTTGTGAAATCGCGTTTTTTGCCTAGAAAAGTTGATTTTAATTGCAAATTTTTTTAACTGCTTTTAACTGATTTGGTGTTTTATGTTCTTCTGTAGTTTACAATTTTTAATGAAGATGCATTGAGAGTTTATGTATTTTTCCCTTGCCGCGAAGTGAGGATTGAATTAATTAAATGAATAATTAATTAATAAATAATATTTGGTGAGAACAATTGAAAAAGTAATTCCCCGTTTATAGGTATAGGTAAAAGTAAGGGGGACACTAGATATTTACCAACAGATGATCGTATATTTGTTGTTCCTTCCTACAAACCTTCCCAAAAGGCCTAGCATGGGGCAGAAGGTGTCTGCCGCAGGCTACCCCGCGGGTCCTACCACTGCTAGCAGTGCATTGGGGGCTCGTCTATATATCCCGAGAGCATCGTTTATACACTTTTTATCTATGACAAGTTACATTATGCATGGTAGTACATGAATATTACCTGAATGTAATGATACAGCTGATTTTACAGGGTACTTACAAATTTGTTGCATATTGTTAAAAGATATGGGTTACGATTGTTTTCACGTGTGTCTTTGATTCATTATTTTGTGGGTTGCAGTTCTACTTTTCTTACAGTCAGCTCCGTGATGCTTACATTTACTGCAAGGAATTTCTTTTATATATAGCATATTATATATAGCATACTACATATAGTATATTATATATAGCATACTACATATAGCATATTACATATTGCATATTACATAGAGTTCCAGTTCGTTGCAATTTCATGGTTTGTCCATATTTTAAAAGTTCTACCAATTTAATTCTATTAAACATATCACTGTTATGAATGTGAATGCTGTAGTGCAGAAACATTATTTTGAATTTTTAATTTATATTATGATAGCACAAGTACTTAATTATTGTATACAATGTTCTGTGAACCATTTGCGCTTTCGTACTTTTCGCTAGTTATAGTATAACAAGTTGTGGGAGGAACTGGGAGGGATTGTGTTATATGGGAGCACATAACTCTTATTCTTTTGCTGCTAAGAATTCGATTATTTTTTGTATTTTTATTCGAAGGTGCTTAGTTGCTGTTGCATATCTCAAAACGGATCCAAGTACTGAGCTGGTTTTTTAAGATGCAGTTCCTCTGTTAAGGGACAATAAAAAATGTAGTGCTCTGGATCGCCCCTTTCGTCACACAGCGCTTTTGCTTAAAAACTGTGCTGTTGCTATTTAGATGATATTTGAGAATTTTCTGCTGTTGGTGCATTTGATGTATTAAATATTTCCGTGTTGAATATTTCTTCGGTGTTGCTGCTGTGAATGAATTTAGACGAATATTTGGTTCTATGGTGGGATGAATTTTGTGAGGGTGTTATGGTTGCTCATAGTTCTTGGTTCCGAATTGGATCTATAGCTTCTTGAAATAGTAAGCAGAAATGGCCTTTGAATCTATCTCCTGAAGTTTTTTAATTTTACTTGTATTTAGAGGGAAAGTCCAAATTGTGCAACCGTAAAGAGAAATTTTTCAATTACTGCATTGAATATAATTTTATGCCGATGAGGGCTCAATCCCTGCATTCTTTTTAAGTTTTTGGCGATAGTTACAGTTTTGTCTTGATTGTGTTGTAGATGGCGATCCAATTTAATTTGTGGTCGATAATGATTCTAAGAAATTTCGTCTGTTTGACTACTTTATCGTCGGCAAACGCTATGGCTTTGGTATGGTAGGGCCATACATGAGAAGTAATCTTGTTAAATGTTAAGTTCCAATATTCAACACTTAGGCATGATCCTTGTGGGCAGCCGCGTTGTTGTGTCCTTTCTACTAATCTATTATTGAGTAGGATTATGTTTTTCCTGTTATTGAGGAAGTCTTCAAGGATACTATAGACATTTTGGGGGCATTCGATATCCCTGTGTGCCTATTTGACTGTAGGCTACCACAGGGAGTCCAATGCTTTCCTTAAGTCCAGGCAGAGAAGGGAAGAGTGTAACTTAATATTGTACATCAATCTTCCGGCTATGGCCCTTTCGAAAATATTTCCCAGTGCTGGAAGGAGATTTATAGGGCGGTATGCCACTGGACTTTCAGGCTCTTTATCTTTTTTACTGACCTACTTTAAGGGCGTCTGGAAAAACTTTCAATTGCAAGCATTTGCTAAATAGGTCCTTTACTACGCAGGGACACGTGTTTTACAAGTTGATACACTATGTTACATAAGCCGTCGGGTCCTGACGCCTTCCTCTTTTGTACTCTTTTTATAATGAAATTGATCTCTTTTTCTCTGAATAGTGAGTCATTTTCCGTACTTGGAAGGATGGTATCATTTCTTATTTTCTTCTGTTCTGGAGTGTCCACTTCTGGGTTATCTTTTAAAAGTACTGCATCTAGTATATCGTTAAGTGTTTTAATTATTGCGTCCTCATTATTGGGGAAGTTTTGGACTGTTGGGTAAGGGAGTTTTATTTGAGACGATTTGAACATTTTCTTGGTGCAGATTTTGTAAATGATACCATACGGATCACTATTTTGAGTACAGAATTTTCACCAGCAATTAATTTTTATTTCCATTATAAGTCTTTTATAACTCGCCTTTTGTTTGGCGAATTTGAGATATGCTGTTTGGTTTTCTTCAGCTGTTTGTGCAATTTTCATGTTTCTTTGGAGGGCTTTTGTTTTGCTTCGTTTCGCTGTAAGTTCTAAGGTCCAACAGGTTGCTTTGCTCTTGAATCATTCTTCTTTAGTTCTGAAGGAGTTATCACAGCATCCTTTTATTGTAGTAGTTAACAGGTGTGCTACTTCGTTGACTTCTAATCCTGTGCTAGCTTCGGTGAGTTTTCGGTGTACTGGGTCCTGTGTTTTAGTAATTATTCTCAGAAAGTTTTGGCTTGTACTTTTGGAAATTTTATCCTTTTCATATTTATATAAGTGTTACGTTGTTCTGTTGTGAAGGATATTTTTTTATGATCCGAGATCGTTGTCTCATGATGCCCTTTACAGCTGTTGATGCTATTGGAGAGATGGTATGAAGAAAGTGGAAGATCGAGCCATCCTTTGCCTGAAACTGTCTCGAAGGTTTGAGGGGCCGATGCACTGTTGTGAAGTATTAGATTCATTGCAGCGATAAAATCTTCTAAAAGGTTCCCTCGTGTATCATTTTTAGAGTATCCCCATTTCGTGCAGTGTGAATTAAAGTCGCTTCCTATTATGTGGGGGGACTTCGGGAATTTGTTGATGAAGAAGATTAGAAGATTTAAATTATCGTCAAGTTCTAGAAGATTTAAATTATCGTCAAGTTCTAGAAGATTTAAATTATCGTCAAGTTCTAGAAGATTTAAATTATCGTCAAGTTCTTCTTTGGGTGATGAGTAGAAAGACGTGATAGAAAATTGCTCTTGCTGGTTATTATTTGAGATTGAGACTATGTCTCTGCTATGCTGGAGTGGGCTGAGTGTCTTGTTTGTGCAGGCTATAGCTGCTCTGGAAGATATTTTTTATTTTCTAGCAAATTGAAAGATACTCCAATTGTTGGGCAACGCACTAATAGTGCTACCTATGCAATAAGGTTCTTGCATAAGGGCTAAGTCTATGTTATTTTCAGAAACAAACTGGGTGAGTTTTTTGCTGCAGTTTTGGCCCTTTGCAGGTTGATCTGAATAATACTAACGTTGCTTAGCTCTTTACTTTTAGTGTTGACGTTCAGTATTTGTTTTCTACTCATTTTATCATATTTAGTAGTATTTCTTACTTTAGATATTTCATGTTGATACACGGGGCATTTCGAGAAATATGCGGGATGGTTGTTATCGAACTGTGTTGAAACACCACAATATACCGTTTTGAGACTAATGGCCCTTCTGGGCCGCCGCTGCTCTGGGCTAAAAAAATCGAACAAATGAGCTCTTGAATTCAAAGAGTTGTTTTTGTTATGTATTACTGATTTCAGTTGTGATTTAAGTTGTTTTAAAGGTAATGATTTAACTTTTTGCTTCAGACTTAAAGTTTAATTTGTTTTAATTTTTGTAGTTGAACTTAAGTTCTTTGGTTTGTTTAAAAGTAATTGTAGTCATTTAATTTGTTCTCTTGACAGTTTTGGTTAACGCTGATTTTAAGTTGCTTGTGTAATTAATTTTTCTTCTTTACTTTTGGTTGGTTAATTATTTAAATTCTGTTTAGTTAATTATTTTTTCTTAACTTTGGTTGTTAATGTTAATCTCTTGATAAGTTGATCCTTAAGGTCAATTTTTTTAAAGTTTTGTTTACACAAGTTGGTGTTTAAAGTTTAATTTAAGTTTTTCTGTTATGCCCCCTTTTCTGCTAAATTTGGGATCCATATTTTCTGACTTTGGTGGTCGTTTTGGTGTTGTGGAGAATATATAAAAATTTTCATACTTGATTATTGTATTTTAACTGAAGTAATTTTTATTTCTTACTATGGTGGTCGTGTTTGGTGTCGGAATAAACCCAAGAAAATTATCTGTGAAATTATTATATTTTTATTTAAGTACTTATCAGTATTGAAGTTAAATTGTTGTAAAATCAATACTTTTCACGTATCCCTTCAAAACTTTCGATTCAGTCCGTTGCCCTACCAAAGAGATTTACGACCTTGTTTTCGATTTCTTCGCCCGTTAGACGGTCGTCTGTGAAACCTCTGTCAACATTTGGAAAAATTGCACCCTGCGGAGAGGCTAGTTTCTACATTACTAACTCTGCCGTAGGGTCTGGTTGGCGCGATGTTTTTTGCTTACTTGCAGGTTATTCATATGTTGGATTGGGACCCCTTGCGAGGCTAGCAGCGATGATCGCCAAATGAGGAAGCTCTTTCTATGTGGAGCTGCACCTTCCTGCGTGTTTTTCCCCTGAGGTTGCCGGACTGTTGGCGGTTATACTACCATCAAAAATCGCCAATCAAGCGGTCTTGGCGTTTCGAGTAAAAAGGGCTTGGGAGCTGCTGACGAGGAGGTCTGACGGGAGTTTGACATGCCGCCATTTTAACGCAAGGAGACGGAGCTGAAAGTGTCGGCGTTATCAGAGAAACATCGTTGTCGGAAGAAATAGACGAGAGATGAATACTAAGGAGGGCGACGAAAATGACCGAACATACTAACATTTATTTTTTTCTTTCCTTTCTAGAAGTAAAAGAATCTACATCTTCCATGTATTTCACCCTGTAATCTTCACTGTTTGGAACTTCTAATTGGAACGTCAATGTCGTCTGTATCCTGAAATGTTAAATTCCCTGTTGGGTTGGGTATGATTACCTTTTATATTTTCCACTTAACCGCCCACCATGCACCACTCTGTATTAATTCAAAGTATCTTAAATAAATGCTATATTTAATTTTAACTTCTTGTAATGTTTTCACTTTAATTTAGAACACTGGACCCTACTGTTTTATGACACAACGCATTAAATTTAATTATTCTGTTGGAGCTCTTGGTCACTATTACGATTGATTTGAACACCTATTTTACAGTATATATTGTGTTATCATGTGTGTCACAAACATTATACATTCATGTTATTGAAAATAGTTTATCCTATTATTGACTTATCATTTGGTATTTGAACTTAAAACATAAACATAAACTCTTAAGAATTAAAAGCTCCAACATTTTCGTCGACTTCTTACCAAACCCTGCGTTTCTATCATGTTTATTTTTTTTTCAGATTTGTTAAATTTTAATATCTTTACCCCCCTGTAATTTATTCTGAATGCTCCCCTTTTATTAAGGAATTCAAATATTGAATTCTCAGTTTGAATTTCAGCGCTAAAATAATATCAAAAAACAAAAAACAATCCATGTTACCATACTCTATAAGTTTAGCAATCGGGGAGGGGGAAGGCGCAGAGAAATTCCAGTTTGGTAATGTTTGTTGTGCTTCAGTTAGCTGTGACTTTGTGTTGTCCTGGTGAAACAATAGGTAACCACGTTTGAGCAAATTACAGCCCTGCCGTCAAATTTTGATTTTTTAGTGTCTCCAAAGCATGAACAGTATTATGAGATCTAATACGTTTGATGATTTGAAACAGCGAATGTTTGACATACAATCGCCTTTATTTCAATGACTATATATCTCAGTATGGTCAACTATAGTGCTATAATTTTCCTTCGCTGCTTTAAGTACTTGGAATACATTTGAGGTTTGTTGTTTTCGTCATATCATAAGCATGAATCACTCATATTGCTATTGTAATATGCATTGATTCGGCAGAAGATACTAAGTACGTGCTCTTTAAACGACTTTGGAACCATCCTTTAATAAGTTATTCGTGATATAAATATAGATTGCCTGAAAGTTCAGATAGAGGACACACCATGTAAAAAATTGGCCAATATTCTCCTTTAATAGCTTTGATATTTTAGATTGCCCTCCGCCCCACAATCCACAGTTTTTCACTCCAAAGAACTTCCGTGGGATCTTTTAAAGCGGAGCAAAACCACCTCTCTAACATCCGAAGTTCACTTTATGAGAGCTCTTAGCAAACTTGAATGATATAAATGCGGAAGGGTACCATAAATTGGTGGCTAATATGCCGAGCAAAATTGTAACTGTAATTAAAACTAAAAATGAAACCATCAGATGTAAAAATTGTGAATAAATATTGCTTACATTTGATTTAAATTACCTCCTAACTTAGACCTTAATTTTAATTATATACCTTAGTTTTTAATTACTTCATAACTATTGCAAAATATATGCAATATGATAAGGTGCCTAATACGTTTAGCCTAGGCTAAGTTTCAAAACCTTTCATTTACAGTATGTTGTTTTTTCCTCTTTAAAGATTGTTACATAACCGGTGGTTCTAGAGTTAAACTCATTCACTCTTAATTCCCTTCTTTTAACTTAACTGAAAGCATCTCTAACAGAGGAAACTAAAAATAGAGATAATCCAAGAAAAATAGAAGGCTGATCAGACTTCCCAATTAGAAGAAAATAAATTTAATCTATTTTTCTCGTTAGAAGATGTTTGATTGAAGGCAGGATATTTTTAGAAGGAAATGCTAGGATTAAATCTTATTTGTAACTAAAACATTGTTTCTTAAAATTTTACTTTCGAAATGTAGGTTTTTTAATTAAAGAACTATTTTTTGTCATACGTGTTATATACTGAGAGCCACTTTCCAAAAAAGTGTTTTTTAGAAAGTACTTAATGTTTTATATGTACTTAAATTCCATGTTAATAGGTAAACAAATGCTATACAAATAATGATATCCATAATATTTTAGTAACAAAACCAGAAATAGTTCAGTGAATAATAGATTTACTTTTAATGAGTGAATTCTTCCTATGTACACTGCCAAAAAAAACAGTTTTTATATCTCCCGTTCTACTAGGCCTATTGACGAAATTCAACTTGCGGTTTTTTATGTTTATAAAGCGTGATTTATTGCACAAATAGCAAAATTGTTCTAACATAGATATTTCGTCACAAACTCAGACATTTCCTGAAATGACATGCCAATTGTTTCTTCCATATTTCGATTCTACGAGTGAAATTATGCCAAATTATAAAGTTTTGTAAAAATCGCATGAGTAGTTTTTAAAAAAATTAGCTCTCAAAATTTTAACTCCTCAATGTTAATTTAATTTGATGTATATTTATTAATATCCCTATTTTTATTAAACTTACTTCATTCCTTTTTTCAGAATTCCAAATTTAGTTATATTTTTTTATTTATTTTTTAAATTTGTATTTTTAAATATTTTATAAACTTTTTGAAACAAAATTTGTATTTTTTAATATTTTTATAAGCATTTTGAAAAAAGCATGGTATAAGATTTCTAACATCGTCTTGCAACAGATGTTTGTAGGCAAAATTTTACCTCCTCAATGTTAACTCAATTTGATATATATTTATTGCTATCTCTTTTTATTAAACTTATTTGTTACTTCCCTTTTTATTTCGAAATTTAGGGTCATTCCAAATAAAATTAGCCCATTTTTTTATTTATTTTTAAAATTTGTATTTTTAAACAATTTTTAGATAAAAAAATTCGAATTATAACCTATACAATTTTTGCCATCATCTTAAAATAGATGCATTTCTAAGCATATGTGCAAACCATTAGAGCTTTTTGTTCAAAATTTCCTAAGATATACGTGAATTTACAATTTCGAGCGTTTTGAAATTTGGCATATTTATTAAAAGGTATAATAACGGAAATGTGGTTTAAGCACTTTGTTAAAAATTATTTGAAAGTATGAAAGGGGACTTTTTTACCACTCGTGGACAGTGAAAAAAGGAAAAAAATAGGTCGCTATAAATTAAGAAGTTCGCCAAGTGAATTATTCTTGGGCCATACTGTAAAAAATTCGACAAGGTAAGTTTTTAAATTTCTCCATAAATTTCTCACCAAAAATTACAGAATTTAATATCTAGGCATACTTTGAGTCGTAGAACCAAAATATGGAAAAAAAATGGTATGTTATCTCAGTAAAAGTCCGATTTTTCTGTCAAAATACCTACGTTAGAGCAATGCTATATGTAAATCTTATATGTACCCTAAGTCACGCTTTCGAGACATGGAAAACGCAATTTGAATTTCGTCAATCGGCCTAGTAGAACGAGAGATATAGTAACTAACCTCCTTTTTTTCGCACTGTACATATATTTCACGTTAATGTATAAACATATGTGGTAGAAATAATGATGTTCGTAATATTTTAATAACAAAACCTGGAATATTTCAGTCATTAATGAATTTCCTTTAATAAGAAAATTCGAATACTTACATCATTAATTCTCTTTATGATGATATTAATAAAAGAGTAAAATTATAACGATCTGTTTAATTAGAGCCGTTTGATTAGAAAACTTTATATCAGGATTTCCATTAAACTGAAGATAATCTATTAATGTGAACAATAGACGAAATGAAAAGAATTTCACTAATGACAAAGGCAATTCAAACTCATGACATTTTAATTAATTTCCTTCCAGAAAAGATTGGATTTATTAAAAAATTACGAAAAGAATATCATAATAAAATATTTAAAAAATTGCAGTTTAAGCTACCTTCATAAAATGCTGTTCGAATCAGAATTCTAACTCGAGCAATTGTTAATTGCATTCATGGAAAGTTAAAATTAATGTTTATTCTTGTGGGAATTAACCTCAGATAAAATTTTAAATTTGAAATAAAAGCATGAAACAAAGGCTTAAAAATTTCAAATATAAAGGATAGTTTTAAATTGAATTAAATTCATTTTTTCAAACTGAGTTCTTAATGTTTTATCAAAGAAATTTAACTAATTCAAAACACCATACCTATTTAAGATTGCCATTATTAAAATTCATTTTTAATTTAAAAAACGTTGCAAAAATACATCATAAGATTTTAAATTAATATCTAAAGTTTAACTTATTTATAATGTTTCGGCGCAATGTGCAATGCAGTTAATTAGAAAATATCCTGAAGCAAAAATAATTTCTCTTATTTTGAAAGTATTTAAAACTAAAACAGAAGTGTTAAAACAATTAAACATTCTTGAATTATATATCAAAATACATTTGAACGAAATATTGTTTACAGTTGTTTTTTATTATGTTTTTCTTTAAATACGTATTGCTTCGTACCCACATATAATTGCTATTGCTTAGACATATGCATAAAGGGAAAAGAAAACGAAATTAGGAAAAAAAATCTTAAAAGGGTCAGATTTAAACGGTAGCCCAAGAAGAGCTGTTTTAACGTTAACATGGCTTTTCAATAGGGAATATCAGTAGGGAAGGCCATTTGGAACGGCGAAATATTTTATAGATACCAGATAAATATATATTTAGACTAACATGAGAATGCTATATAACTTCCGTATATTTGAAAAATGAGAAAAAACATATAAAGTAATTCTATAAAAATGCTTAACGTTTCTAGGTAGATCTATCAAGAATTAAGTATCTGTTTATTTAAATCAATCTCATTAAAAGGGTTTAAAAAAGTAATTGTCTTAAGAACCACATCTGTTACTTTTAATAGCTTCGTCTGTTAATCAGTAACAGATAACTAAAATTTGAAAGACCCATATCTTATATTTTGCCGAATGGCAACAGATTCGAATGAAACGCATTTGCAGTGGATGACATTTAAATCAACCAACGCAAAATCATGATTCGAGATTAACAGCGCTTTTGGGTTAAAATGATTAATATTATTAGTTTTACTAAGCTGAATTTTGTGTCAAATGTTCCCTTATATTAAAAGATCAACAATTAGGTCATTGAAGGCAATGAACACGGATTTCCTGACATAAAATATTACATATAAGAATCACTAAATTAAATTTTTGCTATAACACAGCAAACAATTTTACATTTCTAGGCTCCAGCATATTCACGATCCTAAACCTTACGAGGGAACTCTCACCAAATCATCTCGATCAACACATGAGCGTATCTCGAGAGCAGCTGCTTGTTATGCATTAACATAACTCTCTCTATCTAAATGATAGGTATGCTGCTGTTTAATTCTTATTTTACTTATATTCGGATGCGGCTGACGAAAGAAATAAAAGCTGAAGAAAAGAATTTACATAAAAGTGATATCCTAGCCAATGTATGTGTTACAAACAAATATCTCAAAGTCACCAACTTGAAACTGAATTGATTAAGGTATCTTGGAATTCGACTCAGAGACGGTGTTGTTGTTACGGGTACCACTTGATAAATACTGACATTTATTATGATTCTCATTCCTCTGTTCAGTGATAGAATAAATCACTGCCGTAATAAATTTTAGGATAAGAAATAAGTAAAAATTTTTAAAGAAATTTTAATATTAGAAATTTTAAAAAAATCTGAAAGCTTTCAGATTTTACATTACGGCCAAAGGGACTTTTTTTAATGTTTTGTGTGTTACCTTTATTTATTAAATATGTTCTTATCACTAAAACCATAAAATTCGATTCAACAGTAATATCGGAAAATAATTTTAAAATGAACATATCCATAGATTTTCTTATACACAGTCTCGAGCGATGGAGATAATTTTTTCCCGTACAGTTATACTATTGCTCGCTTTGAACTCTTTGAGTTTGTTAAACAAAAATTCGTTAAAGTTTAACACAATATAAAATAGGTAATAAAACCAATTCCAAATTTGGGCTTTCAAATACCCATATTCGAGTACGTTATTCAAAATTTGATGGTTCTAGGTACAGTTGTTTTATCACAATGCGAGAAACATACATACATTTATGCAGATTTTTCTTTATTTAATTTTTAAATATAACATAGGGTGTAATATTTGCTGGCAACAGTTTAAACAGTGAACTGACGTTTAAAGTTTTCAAATCAAAATGCCAAAACGAAATTAATAGCTCTTCCGGGCCAGTTTTAGGTTCAATTTAAAAATCAATTTTAAATTCATTTAAAAATCAGTTTTAGAGTAGGAAATAAATTTGAGAAAATTCTAAAAGCTGTCAGATTTTACATTACGTACTAAGGGCCTTTTTTAATGTTTTGTGGGTTACCATTGTTTGTTAAATACCATGTTCTTCTCACTTAAACCAGAAAATTCAGTGCAACATCAATGTCACAAACTAGAGCATATCTTTAGAATTTCCGATACACAGTCTTGCGCGCTGGAGACAATTTTTTTCCATATAGTGCTCACTGCTCGCTTTAAAAGCTTTGAATTTCTTATTCAAAAATTCGTTAACGTGTTACAAAATATGATACAGATATTAAAACAAATTCCAAATTCGTCCTTCCAGGTGTCCATATTCGGGAAAAAATTACGTTATTCAAAATTCGATGGCTCTAGGTACTGTTGTTCCATCACAGTTCGAGAAACATATATACATTTATGCAGATTCTTCACTATTTAATTTCTTTAAATATAATACAGAGCTCTAATATTTGGTGCCAACAATTTGAAAAGTGAACCTAGGCAAAATGCCAAAACGAAATTAATAATCTTGCTGGCCAAATTGCTCCTTTGGACTAAAAATAATAAGATTTTTTTATTGTTGAAATTGTATTATGATAAATGATAAATATTAATTATATAACTTGGATGATTGGGTTAGTTCAAATTTTACAGTTAGTAGGTGTACTAAAAACTCTAAATCATGAAAAAGGTTATGCACGGAATCTCTTTTCGTCATAAGAGGATGTAAAATTCTATACTTCATCTCAAAATTTCTGAGAGTTCGGTTAGCATTCAGTGGTATATATGCATACAACTAAACTTCATTACGATTCATAGTAACTTTCATGGAAGTTCAGTTTTGTCGCAAATTTTGAAAGGCAAAAGAACACATTATATTTCAGGGAATTGTATTGTATTTAAAAGAGTTTACACTAAGTCACATATATAATCAGTTAAGTACCTAATGAATAAATTTCGTAAATAATTAAACTATTATTGTAATTATTATTAAACAAATACGTGGTTATGGAGGAAAATTATTTTTTTTACTGGTTTTATTTTAGATGCGTTATAAATGAGTATTACACTTTTTGATGAAAGCGTTTTGCTTAATTAGCTAATATGTGTCATTTACTGAATTATTTTGCCAAAAGAAAGTTGATCATTGTATTTAAGTTAATGATTGATAAGCTTCACCTAGTAGATCACCTAGAAATCCCCTAGAAATTCGCAAATCACCAAACCTCCTTACATGTATAAATCATAGTGCTTCAGGAAAATTATGTATTTAAAACCTCCTAAATGTTTTGACAAGAAACTCCTAGTATTTCCAGTTTTAATCAACACATCAAATAGATTGACATCAAGCGCATGGAAACGCGTTTTTAATAGTATTTTTTATTAAAAATAAAAGGCACTTATTTTTTAATTGGTACAGTAGTAAAGGGGAAATAAATGTTAAATTGAAAAACGATTTTCAAAATTGACCGCTATTGACAATTTAACG
>KK114361.1:0-42071 GCA_000611955.2 Stegodyphus mimosarum | reverse complement strand
TTTCCCCACAAAAAAATTATAAAACTGATTTAAAATGGATTTTGAGGAGATTTTTTCGTGATTTTTTCGTACGTTGTGTGTACATACATACGTACGTGCATTCGTATATATTTATGTATCTCGCATAACTCGAAAACGAGTAATCTCAGAACGTTGACATTTTGTATATAGGACTGTTATAACATGTAGATGTGCACCTCTTATTTTGGTTGCAATCGGCTGCACCAAAAGTAAATAAATTTATGTATATATGATTTATAGAATTACAATAGGAGAGAAACACGCCAATGTGACAATTAAATTCACTGAAACAACCTTGTATTTGGCGTACATTTACTAAAAACACTCATAATTGTACGCCAAATACAAGGTTGTTTCAGCGAATTTGATTTATAGAATTATCAATAATTTAAAAGTTGGCTAAGCCTAGTCATTTTTCTCATGGCGGACATATTTGTTTACATTTGAAACTTACAAGCGTATTGGTATTTTTGCCAATCTAGAGAAACTAAGCTTCGCAATAACAAAGATAACGCTTTTTTATTATTGTGAACTAAATCATACTTAATCCATTCTGGAATTTATTAGCGGAAATAAGCTTTTAAGATTTACTTCGTAATTTATAATATAGATATTTTAAGTTTTTACATATTTCTGCCTTGTGGCGAAGTGAAAACTGTATTAATTGAATGAGAAACACTGAATCGTCTGTGAAAAACTGTTTCGCTTGTTATTGTTGTTTGTTTAATTTATTTTACACATCGTTTTAGATTTATTATAGTCTTTGAATGGAACATGTGGAAACGATTAGGTAATTCTCCACATGATATACATAATTTTTGGGCATTCTAATGAGATTTAAAATGAATGAGATGTAAAGCTGTTAAGTGAAGCCAGCGCCAGAATGTGGCTGTGGTAAACAAATATAGGGAATTTTAAAGAGTGCATTTATTCTATTGTGGCTTGTACGCGTTTCTATTGTGGTTTGTGGACGCGTATTCTAGACGTCCGTGGTTCGAGTCTCGGCGAGGACATTGCTCATTCTTCACATCTTCAGCTTAAAAAATACCTAATGTCTCTACAGTGTACCCAGCGTTCCATAAGTCTGCAATTACTTCCTATTACGAAACCTTGGTGAAGTGGCTTGTGTCATGTTGGATACGCAGATGAAGCCAATATCTCTACTCAGTACAGAATCCTATATTCCAGTCCTCTAAATTTACTAACCTTGTAAGGTTTTAGTTAAACTAACCAAGTTTATTTTAATTTAAATCTTTTCTATCTCCTCTCTGCTTCAACTTCCTGTCAGAAGAAGCGCGCGTTTTTAGCTTATGCTAATTTTTGAAGTTCAGCCAAGCACTATTTAAGCCAGAGGTAGAAACCTCTCGGTGTGTGAGAGCTTTGCCTCAGATCACGGTCACGCTGCTCAACGTTCGCCTGACCAGCTAGCAGTTTAAATTTATAAGCCATAGTGCTTACTACGTGATTGCATTGTAAAATAAATTAAAGTGCGGTAGTATTTAGTATATCTTGCTACGCACCCTTTTAGATAGAGGCCAACTTCCGCGAATTGCTCTGCGAAGCAAAGTTTAATTTAAGTTCTATTTTAATTTATTTAAATTTATTTGATTGTTAAGTTCGACCAAAGTGTGGTCTGTTACGTTCTGTATCTCTCCCGAATTGGGAGGTTTGTATTTAATAGTGATTGAATAAAAGAGGATTTCAAATCCCTTCACGTGCAGTTATTCTCCAGCCCAGCAGTTACATCAGAACATAGCGTACCTTCCGCTCCCTGTTCCAGTTCAGGACTTAGAACGTAAGGATAAGAACCCTTTACAGAATTTACCATGTTCTCAAAGAATACACACAGAATGCTAAGTCCTGATAGTGGCGCCCGCACAAAAAGAAGAGGATGGCCTCAACAACAAGAAGACGAACCTGAGACACCTGCTGTACCTGTCCAGAATCCTGAGATAGCACCTCCTGGCATAGAAGGATTCGGCTACATCGTACAAACCATGCGAGCAGCCATGAAGCCAGCGGCAAGTTTTGACGGCAAGACAGCCGTAATCAATTTCCTGGAAAAGCTAGACTCCCACTTCATGCTATATCCAGTCCACGAATTTCAGAAAGTCGCTCTTGCTACCAGCGCTTTGAAGGGCCAAGCGCTAAGTTGGTTCAAGTGCATCGGAAAGAATCTCTTGGGGGAACCAGGAAGCCCCACATACACGTATGAAAATTTCAAGAATTCTCTAGTGAAAGCATTTCCCGTGGTGCGAGATCGAGCCAGATTGGAAGCTGAACTGTTTAGCCGATACCAAGAAAGAATAGAAGATTTGTCTAATTTTATTTTGAGGAAAATTCAAGTTTTCAAGCTTTTGTATGGAAGTCGCCCGGATCCTGAAATTATTCAAGTTATACTTCCTAGGCTACTGCCCCAAGTTCAAGATTTCATCGAACTAAGAAATCCAACAACATTAGACAGATTATTTGAGCTCGCGGTACAATTTGAAAGCCGAAGAACAGCCGACAACGAACGACGACGCCAATTTGAGCGAAGAAGTCAGTGGAGTTCGCCAAGACCGCAGCAAAAGCAAAATCAAAGTTACGGGAATAAGGCGAAGCAATGGCCGAAGAAAGATGTGTCTCCTAAAGCGAGCGGCGAACGAAGGGAATTTAATAGAAGAACAAGCAAAGATTCCGAGGGCAACCAGAAGAAAAAGAATTTAAACTAAGAGGGATTTCTTCGAGGAAGGTGAAGAAGTCCGAAGCAGCGCAAAACCCTTCCAAAATCAATTTAAACACCGTGGTCGTTAAGAATTTGAGTTTGCCGAAGATTGAAGTTCTAATCAACAACATACCGGCGACAGCCCTCTTGGATACAGGAGCCCAAAGCAGCTTCGTATCGGAAAGATTCTTTAAGAAGCACTTTCGACGTTACAGAATTTTTAGTGCAAGAGACACGGATGTCATAGCGGCCCAAGGAGAAAAATGTAGCTGTTTAGGAAAAGTACCATTGTTCGTGCGTATCAACAACGAACAGGTAAGAATCCTGTTTTATATTGTGCGTAACCTGCAGACTTGTATTATTCTAGGTGTGGACTTTTTTAGTTTGGCAGAAGCAAAAATTGATTTCAAGGGGGGAGAACTAACATTAAATATGAAGCCAATTGAAGCGAAGAATGATAAGCCCCCGCAGCTGGACTTGGAACATTTACAAGCAGAGGAAAAAGAGAAAATCCAAGGTCTGGTAAGTCACTTTGCGAATTTATTTAGTGATGTACCAGGCTTTACGCAGGTGGTGAACCACGACATTGACACGGGGGACGCTCAGCCAGTTAGGCAAAAGCCATATAGATATGATAGGACAAAAGAAGAAATAATTGAACATCATATTAAAGAGATGTTAAAGAATAAAATCATCACGCCAATTTCTAGCAGTTATGCTAGCCCCGTTGTCCTGTGTAAGAAAAATAATGATTACCCGATTACGCACCCGAAGCGGTGGCGTTTTGCTATAGATTATCGCAAGTTAAATTCAGTTACAAAATATCCTGTATATCCGTTGCCGATAATTGAAGAAATTATTCGAAATATTTCGTCTACAAAATACATGACTACATTAGATCTCACGAGTGGCTATTTTCAGATTGGGGTAAAACCCGAGGACGTACACAAAACCGCGTTCATAACGAAATCTGGTACGTACGCATTTCTTAGAATGCCGTTCGGATTATCCGGCGCGCCGGCAACGTTCCAAAGATGTATGGACATCGTCTTAAGACCAGTCCTTGGTAAAAGCACTTTCATATATTTAGACGATATTATAATTACGAGTAGTACTCTAGAACAACACTTACAAGATTTAAGAAAAGTATTTTCATTGTTAAACGAAGCTGGTTTAAAGATAAATGCGTCTAAATGTAAATTTGCCGCAAAAGAGTTACGTTATTTAGGATTTAAAATTTCCCAAAAGGGAATCGAAACGGATCAGTCAAAAATAGTAGCCATTAGAAATTATCCTGTTCCTAAAACAGCGAAGAAATTATCGTCGTTTCTCGGGATGTGTTCATATTACCGGGCTTTCATTAAAGACTTTGCAAAAATAGCTGAGCCACTGCTAAAGTTGAAAAGAAAAAAAGCTAGGTTTTCGTGGTCAGCAGAAGCCAACTTGGCGTTTCAAAAATTGAAAGACGCATTGACTCAAGCTCCCGTCTTAAAATTTCCAGAAGGGGATAAAGGATTAGAGATTTCAGCGGACGCTTCAGATTTCGCGATTGGTGCAGTGCTTTCCCAAAATGGTCAGCCCGTGGCTTTTTTCAGCCGAACATTAAATGAAACCCAAAGAAACTATTCCGCAACAGAGAGAGAAACTCTCGCAGTGTTAGCATCAGTACAGAAATTTCGTGTGTTCTTTGGAAGTTCTCCAGTAACTGTATATACCGACCACGCGGCGGTCACTAGACTCTATTCTGGAAAAAATTTATCACCCAGATTAATAAGGTGGGCTCTCAAATTACAGGAATATAACCTAATAATTAAACATACGCCGGGAAAGGAAAATGTTGTGGCAGATGCTTTAAGCAGAATTAACTTAGATGAAAATGGAAGTGTAATTAAGATAGCCATGTTAACATCCAAAGTATTAGATTCTCGTGAAACAGTAATAGCCGAACTCAAAAAAGATCCGGAGTTCAAAAATATATACAATTATTTGGCCGACCCTGAGAATTTCAATCATCCGGATATTGTGCCGATAAGAAATAGGGCCGAAAATTACGAATTAATTGACGGACTGTTATTCTATACGAAAGCTACTAATGAGAATCATGAATATAGACCGGTTATCCCAGCTAGCATGAGGTTGAATGTATTAGAAGAGTTGCATGATTGTGCCATTTCGGCTCATTTAGGTATAAGAAAAACTGTTCAGAGAGTTCGCGAGGCAGTTTTCTTTCCAGAACTGCAAAAGTTTACTAGGGCGTATGTCCAGTCGTGCCCAACATGTCAATTAAATAATTATGTTAATTTCCGCCCGGCCGGGTTCCTAAATAGTATTAAATCAGAATTCCCAAATCAAATAATAGGCATCGATTTACTTGGACCTTACCCTCGAAGTAAAGTTAATAAAAGCCGATATCTTTTAGTTATAGTGGATCATTTTAGCAAATGGTTAGAGTTAATTCCGTTAAAACGCGCGTCTGCAAAAATTGTAGTAGATTCAATTCTAAATAAGTATATTTTAAAATACGGGGCGCCCCTAAAAGTTATTTCAGACAATGGTCCTCAGTTTGTTAGTAAAATGTTTGAGGAAATGTGTGCAAAACTGGGCATACGTCATCTAAAGATGGTCCCGTATCGTCCGCAGTCAAACATAGCGGAACGGGTGAATAGAAATGTAGTGAAAATAATTCGTAGTTATGTGAAAAACTATCACTCTACCTGGGATAGCCATATAAATGAATTTGCATTTGCACTTAGGACCGCCAAACACGATACTACACAAAAAACACCCGCTGAACTCTTCTTAGGAAGAAAGATCTTGACCCCCCTAGATAAACTGTTCTTTGTACAGGAAAGGGCAGAAGAATTTAAAATGAGTGATATACAAAAGTTAATACGGGAAGCGACGGAAAATATAGAAATGGCCCAAAGAAAACAGAAATTGTACTATGACCTAAAAAGAAGAGAGGTCAAGTACAATGTGGGAGATGAAGTGTTGAAGATTAAACACAACTTGTCAAATGCCCCAGAGGAAAAGGTGGGGAAATTTTTTCCGCGTTTTGAAGGCCCGTTCACAATTGAACAAATTACGGGGGCAGTGGTTATATTAAAAAGAAATGATGGTCAAACGCTCAAAGCGAATGTGGACCAAATAAAACCGTTCTATAATCGCAGCAAAATGGCTGTATTTAAAGATTCGTTTCAGGATCCGAGGCAATCGACTAGCCAGGAAGATATACGTCAGCAAAAACAGCAGGAACCAGCTACAACGGCATCGAAATGTCAGAAGAAGAAAGCTCCCCCCCAACAAAGAAATAAGAACCAAAAAGGTGGTTTCAAAAGAAAGTCTCACGATGCAGGTGAACAAATCTACGAACGGAATTACGAGCGCACCAAGAGAAGAAAGCAGAATGGGCAAGGGAAGCCCAATGTATCCAAAAGAACTGTGGAATCATCGGACAGGTGCCTGAGAAGCAAGAAACGTCGATTGCAGCCTGAGAATCAACTTCCCGAATACAGCAGGAACCAGGACAAGCAACGAGCAAGGGCCCAGGAGAGAAGGGCCCAGTCCACCAAACGTCCAGCGGAGCAACCTCCTCTACAAAGGAAATTGCCGAGGATACAACGACGGAATTTCAAAAGAAAAAGAGACGAGCAGGCTCCGAAAGAACAACGAAAAACGAGGAAACTGAACCAGGCCACAACTTACTCAAGTTTTAAAGATTGGGCCAAGAAAAGGATGGACGATCATAATAAGATAAGTACAATTTCGTATTCAAAAGTTTAGTTAATTTTTGAGTATACTGCAAGTTGCAGGGCTGATTTTACCTCAAGCGAGGTTGACTTTTACGCCAAGTGAGCGATAAGTCCTCATATGGAAAGTAAAATGTTTTGTTAAAAGAAATTGTAATTTTCAAAGATTTAAAATCACTTAATGTTTTGTAAATAGATTAATTCTGTAAAAGCAATGAATTGCTGAAAAGAATATGTTAACTAAATGATTTTGTATGACGCTTTGTCTAAAGACTTGTAAAATGTCTAGAATGAAAATTCGGAAAATTGAAAAACACGATTTAGTCTGTAGACTATTAATTCAATGTAATTTGATATTTCAAGAAAGTACCTTGAGAAAGGAATAGGAAGCACTTGCTGTAAGCTTAGAAATTTAACCTATATTTCTGTAAGCTTAGAAATTTAACCTCTATTTGCATTTCAGGATTGCTATGAAATTGTTAATGTGTTATGAAATGTAACAAATAATATTATGCTAGCAATGCACGTTAAGTGCAATATTAATGTGAATGTTGTGTGCAAACTGCGAATTTGTATGCATGAAAAGTTAAAGATTGACTATTTTAGAATGCAAGTGTTAATTAGGCTCTCCACCAAATACACTTAAAGTGTTAGACATAAAGCTAGTGAGAACCTTAGGATTAGCTGGTTATAGGGCGTTTTTTTCAGGTCTCGTATGTCAAGTTCTAACTAATGTTAGTCGATTGTAGGTGGAAGAGTTGAACACCCCCGAACACATAAAAACCCGCAATGGCGGTTTGCTTTACATCCAACACCGGTGAGAGAGCATACGGGGGAAGAATTTAATTGTGCTTGAATGATAATGTGTGTGTGCAAAATTACAAAAAAAAAAAAAATAAGGATTTGTACCACTTAGAATTATTCTGTTATTATGTCATACTAAAGTTGTTTTCCTTCCAGATTTTGCTGGAAGGAGTAAGACTGTTTGAAGAATAAGACTTGAAAAAAAAAATGTTGAAGATTGTTGTTCCAGAAAATTTCGTCTGTATTTTACACAAACATATATTGCCTTGTAAGAGTTGGCCTAAGTTTAGAACAGTGAAATTTTCGACTATTTAGAATTGCTAGTTTTCAACATGGTCCGTTTGGACCAAAGTAGTTTAACTATCGCAATTCTGGCGGGAAGTTTGTAAGGTTTTAGTTAAACTAACCAAGTTTATTTTAATTTAAATCTTTTCTATCTCCTCTCTGCTTCAACTTCCTGTCAGAAGAAGCGCGCGTTTTTAGCTTATGCTAATTTTTGAAGTTCAGCCAAGCACTATTTAAGCCAGAGGTAGAAACCTCTCGGTGTGTGAGAGCTTTGCCTCAGATCACGGTCACGCTGCTCAACGTTCGCCTGACCAGCTAGCAGTTTAAATTTATAAGCCATAGTGCTTACTACGTGATTGCATTGTAAAATAAATTAAAGTGCGGTAGTATTTAGTATATCTTGCTACGCACCCTTTTAGATAGAGGCCAACTTCCGCGAATTGCTCTGCGAAGCAAAGTTTAATTTAAGTTATATTTTAATTTATTTAAATTTATTTGATTGTTACGTTAAGACCCAAGTGCGGTCTTTTACTTTCTGTATCTCTCCCGAATAGGGAGGTTTGTTATTAATAGTGAATTAATAAAAGAGGATTTCAAATCCCTTCACGTGCAGTTATTCTCCAGCCCAGCAGTTACATCAGAACATAGCGTACCTTCCGCTCCCTGTTCCAGTTCAGGACTTAGAACGTAAGGATAAGAACCCTTTACAGAATTTACCATGTTTTCAAAGAATACACACAGAATGCTAAGTCCTGATAACCTGATTTCATCAACCTAAATATATTTTCAAAGACCGTAGAAAATAGAGTTGTGCGAGTCAATCATTTTCGATACTCTGTACGTTGCATATAAAAGATTCAATCTATGAGATTGAGTCCGTAACTTATAAATATTATCTATAAACATGCATTAAAATGAATCATTTTATTAGTGCTTGAATGATATTTGGCGACATGCTGTTATTACGTAGCAAGCAATGACGCGCATCCAAGCTTAACCTAATAATACTTCACATAAATACCAATTTATCTCTCCTTGAATGCAATGCAATAAATGAGGATTATATGATGGTACTCTGTTATAACGGGTATTACCTAACGAAAGGATTTCCTGACTAGAAATGGCAATATAGAAAGTATAAGATGACGTACTGTGATTATTAAACTCGTATCGTCATCTAAGAAGTAAACATAAGAAATCATGCCATAAACTAACAGAATCCGTGATGTCGCCTTCGCGGGAAGTCCTCGGTTTGTAGGAATTTATGTGTTTGTGTTAAAGGATTAAAAGATATTTTGTGGTGCTACTTAGGAGGCATATTTGGAGCCCGCATAAAATTCGTATCTCTTTTCTAAGTATTATATTTTGGTAAAATCGGATAATTATTATGTCAACTACTATCTTCTGATTTTACGCAGGACGAAATGATGATTTTTAAGCTGCTTTCAATGAATATTTATTCTACGTTGTTGCACCAAAACATATTAACCAATTAGGATAATATATCCCTATTCAACTGTGAGATGAGGAGGAGACAATGCAACATTTTGCACTTCTTTTAGAAACTTTGTATTAGGAATAGGAAGAAATATACGCAAATTTTCTTCATGCTACTTTGTCAGCAAAAATATATTTCTGTGTCATATAAAGATCAATAAAAATATATACGTTATATAAATAATATAATAATGTTTGTATAAGTTATGTAAATATAAGACACATCGCCTAATGTTCAGTTTCAGATACTGCATTACGATTATAACTCCATTAGATTTGTGATCGCATTTGGGAATTTGTAAGAAAAAGTAGAGTAACACTAAACAATATTGGTCTTGTGGTACTGTCTTGATTGTTCTCCAAACTTCTAAGCTTCTAATTAATTAGTACCACCAAACGACAATATCGAAGACTTCTAGTACAAGTCAAGGCCACTTTGTTTGCAGTATACAAATGTCAGCGTGCGGGAATATTTGTTAATTTATTTAAGGTCCTGACTTGCAGAATCAATATAGATTTTCAACCTGTTTCCATCTAATATTTCTGATTGTATATTGCGCTGAATTAATATTGTATTAATTTATATTTATCTTGTACTGTGTTTAAGTAATTAATTTCGTTTCGAAAGCAACAATTTGTGATTTCATCTTAAATAATCGATGTACCAAAATTGCTACATTTATTAGTGGCACTGTAAAATATCTTGATAAATTTGAATGATAAAAGAAGTCTTGCTGCTGAATAATCTCAGTTTGCAGACACACCCCAACCCAAGAGGCAAGATTATGCCATATCCTAAATACGAAAACGAAGTAGAGTTTCATGCAATGTCCTCCGGGACATAACTTTGAAAAGTGAATAATATTTTAAACAAAAAAGGGAAAGCACATGATGGGGAAACTCCTATTACAAGATCACAATATAAGTTGGGAAAAGAAAAATAAAATGTCTAGGTAGCAAATAAAGTAGCAGATAAATATAATAAGGCTAAGTTATTGGTACAAGTACAGACGTAAAGATAAATCATTACAAATACAAAAAACAAGAGAAACTCATAAAATAGAGAGAGCTAACAAGAAAGTACATGGATATGGGCAATGGCTTGATAAAGCTGTAAGTGTCATATGGTAAGGAAAAATATCTTTGTGTAGATCTAACTTTTGATAGCTTTAGTTAGATGACATATAGCTGCTAAATAAATTCCCTCAACAAATTTAATATTAACTGGCAAATTAATGATACAGATACTGATTAAAAACTCTGGTGTGGACACAACGTGACTCCTTGTTTGGCCTGTGTTTACAATTAAATTAACCTGTGCACAGCAACAAGTAATCCGGCCAGGAAGCTAGAGCAGGAAGATAGATGTTTTTGAACGTTTACTTTTGGTCTCATTCGAAAAAAGACACTGAAGTTAGGACCCAAACAGACTTAATTCACTATTCTACTAAGAATTTCGAATGTAAATAAATAGCGCCCTCGTTATGCTTAGTAACATTTAAACACATTTTAAATTGTTGATAATTCTAGAACAATGCTTGCAGATAAAGTTAAAGGCATAAAAGACTTGACCGGAACATAAGAGCAACATAATCCGATCACTTCTGAAGCCAAAAACTGCACAATTTACTTACATATAAGAATAAAAAACTGAGCTCACCGAGCCGGGTAACGAAGTGGGTATCTATCTATCTATTTATATATTTATTTCTATATGCGTTTCGTACCGCCGATGCAACCAAAACCGGAGGAACGGAACTACATGTTATTGCAGCTCCGTATACAAAATTTGAACGTTCTGAGACTATTACATTTCGAGTTATGCGAGATGCATAGACGCGTACATACATATGTACGTACATACGTACGTACAGATGTCACAAAAACCTCTTCTGAATCCATTTTCAATCCATTTTAGAAGCGGTTGGGGGAAAACGAGTCCTTTATCCTGCCCGTACATAGAGATGACACGCAAAAACTCTTTCTCATTTTATCAATTTATTATTTCTTCTAATATTGTTGCTGATTATATATGTGAATTAAATCGACACAGAAGTATACCCACACATATGTTTCTCTATTTACATACCTAACTCCTTGTGCTCCTGTCACCGTATTGAATTTACATCCTATAATGAATTTGTATAAATGTTACTCTTTTAAAAGGCCTCTCTACTCTTTTTTTTGTGTTTTATTACAAAGACATTATTATCTTGTTAAACTCTTTCCGTATTCTTATGCACGTTGCTAAGGTTCTATAATAGCTAAGGGTGTTCTCTGTCTTTTATATCTGACAAAACTATAAGTAGTTTAGTCATGTTGGGATTTTTGATACAACGTTTCTCATTACATTTCACTTTTTTATGCTATCTCACCAATGTATCTAAACTAGCACAGAAAGATAAAAATAAATCTTCCCATAATATAAATAAAAAGGAAAAATATATACAGTTTCAATAAAGCCGCTAGAATCCGTTGCACATGATTGTTTACGCAAATATCGTCACGCCCTGCATTTACTTGCTTTACCACCGCGATTTAAAGAAAATAATAAGCTGTGTACCTCTCTATTGATCCGAAATTAGCCAAACTAAACGTGATTTATGATTTTAAGAATTTCATGTTCTACATTATTCTTAACTTCTACGGTACGCAGAATATATCTCTTGTGTCTAAAGCATCTGTACATTCACACATTTATGTAAAATTCACTAACTTCACCAAAATCACTTTGAAGGAAATATGCACTTCAAAATTAATAAGGAACTTGAAATGTTCCATATTCAACGATGAAATTCTTGGAATTAAGAAACTGAGATAACAATTAGGTTACAAAGAAAATATTCGAAATTAGAAAATTGAAATCGATATTTTTAAGACGGTCATACATATGTCGTCTTCCAGTTTCATTAATAAACTAGTGTAACATACATCTCGTTCATCCAAAACTGGTTAAAATAGATTAAAGGCCAAAACTCCCTTCGGAAGAAACTCATCAATGGCACCTGCAGATCACTTGAATCTTTAAGTAATTTCTCATTAACGTAACAGATAGTAAGTTAGGAGATGTTTGAAAGATTTAATTTTTGTAATATATATGAATAGTAAGAGAGGCATAGAACGCAGATGATTACATTCTGGATGATTTAACTGATAGTAAAATTTGAAGGAGGATCTTAAGGAAGTCATTTGCATTCATTCTGCATAAATTAAAATTCTGTATTTATTAGTTTTTAATTGCATATAGAGAGGATAACAAAAAAAGGGCTTTCGGGAAGAAGGACGAAATGATACAAAGAAAGGATAAAGTGCTGCAAAACATTCTGCTTAGAAAAAAATTCTAGGTAGATATTTTCGTCTGTTGAGAGAAGAGGGATCTAAATCTCTATCTCTCAAAATTGATCTAATTATTTTTTTTCCTTTCTTTACTTTTTCCTTTTTATTCTTTTTTTGCATTTTTCTCTTTCGCTTGTGTTTATTTGTTAAATGTGGGTTCCGAAAACTATTTCATTAAGTTTGTAAGGTTTTAGTTAAACTAACAAAGTTTTATTTTACTTTAAATCTTTCTACTCCTTCTCATTTCAACTTCCCGTTAGAATAAGCGCGCGTTTCAGCTTTATGCTATTTTGAAGTGGAGCCAAGTAGTATATAACGAAAGGTAGAAACCTTTCAGTGTGAGAGAGTTTTTAGTCTCTGACCACGGTTACTCTATTTGTTGGAGTTTTTTATAACTTAAGAGTTTAGTTTATGTTTTAAATCCATATCAAATGAAAGTCAATATTTGGATAACCCTTTCTAAATAACATGAATATGTAAAGTTTGTGACACACATGATAAACACAATATATACTGTAAAACTAGTGTTCAAATAAATAGTAAATAGTGGTACAAGTTTTTAGCTCCAACAGATACTTAAATTTTGAAAACATTACAAGAAAAGTTAAAATTAAATATGGAATTTATTAAGATATAACTGACTAAATACAAATATTTACATTGGTGGCGGTGAGGTGGAATAAAACAAAATTTTCATACCGAATTTGACAATGGTAAGGGTACATGCCGAGAAGTGATACAGAATCATGGCAGTAGACGTCAACAAAATTTGCGGTGTTGGCCATTTCACCTGCTTTCTATAAGGAGAGAAAAGAAAGAAATATTAGTAAGGAAAATGTTTTGACATTTGCGTCGCCCTCCATAGGAGCCTTCTCTCATCCATTTCTTCCGACATCGTTCGTTCTATGGTAACGCAGACAGCTACTCTTCAGATAGTATTTTTTTCTTGACGTCTGCCACGTTTCTTTCTCCGTCTCAGTCCCCTTCCGTGTCTCCCCTCGTAGCTAGCGCCCAGGCTTTTTACTCCATTCGCCAAAAATGCTCGTTTGGCGATTTTAGATGGTAAGAAAACCGCCAACAGCCCGGCAACCCCAGGGGAAAAACACACAGGAAGGTGAAGTCAATGTAGTTCGAACTCCAGAAATAGGCGAATAATCGCTGATCCAGCAAGGTCACTCACCTCTCAGCCGAACTAGCCTCGTCGAGGGGTCCCACTCCAGCATAGAAAAAGCCTGCGAGTAAGCAAAACACCCCGTCCCCTCGACCTTGACGTAGGGTTAGTAGTGTTGGAATTACCCTCTCCAGCAGGGTGCAAAAAGTTCCAATGATGACAGATGCTTCCCAGACACTGTCTGGCGTGAAAAACAAAGTCGTAAATAATTTGGAATCCCAGCAAGGCAACGGAAAAGTTTTCGAAAGAATATGGTATTAGTTTTTTATTTTAAACACAAATTAACTTCAATGCTGAAAAGTACTTCAATTAAAGTATAATAATTACATAGATAATTTTCTTGGGTTTATTACAACACCAAACACGACCACCATAGTAAGGAAATAAAAATTACTTCAGCTAAAATATAATAATTAAGTATGAAAAAATTTTATGTTCTCCATAACACGAAAACGACAACCATAGTCATAAAATATGGATCCCAAAATTAGCAGAAAAGGGGGCACATTAAAACTTAATTAAAACTTTAAACACCAACTTGTGTAAACAAAACTTTAAAAAGATTGACCTTAAGGGTCAACTTAACAAGAGATTAACATTAACAACCAAGTTAAGAAAAAAAATATTAACTAAACAGAAATTTAAATAGTTAACCAACCAAAAGAAAAGAAGAAAAATTAATTACTCAAGCAACTTAAAAATCAGCGTTAACCAAAACTGTCACGAAAACAAATTAAATGACGACAATTACTTTTCAACAAGCCAAAGAAACTTAAGTTCAACTACAAAAATAAAAACAAATTAATCTTTATGTCTGAAGCAAAATAAGTCAAGTCATTACCTTTAAAACAATTTAAATCACAACTGAAATATGTAATACATAACATATTCAACGTTCGCCTGACTAGCTAGTATTTAAATTCTAAGCCGTAGCGCATTTACGTGATTACTTAGTAAAGTAATTCCAAGTGCGTCAGTATTTGTTAAATCTTGCTACGCACCATTTAGTTTAGAGGCCAACCTCGCGTTATAGCTATGTGAGCAACGTCTGTTTAATATCTAATTAGTTTTAGTTTAAATTTATTTGATTGTTCATTTTAGACCCAAGTGCGGTCTCTACTTTCTGTATCCCTCCCGAGTTGGGAAGTGGTTGTAAATAATTGTGATTCAATAAAAAAGGATTTTAAATCCCTTTAAAGTGCAGTTCTTCTACCATTTAATCACAATATTCTACCACAGAACATAGCTGCATTCAGCTGCCTGTTCCAGATCAGGATTTAAGGAGTTCACGAAGATGTTTGCCAGAAATATGCACCGAACACTCAGTCCTGACAAGTTAAAATGGCAACATTGCTAAAATTATGACCTATACTCAAAATAAAAACTGGAAAGTTTATTGACTACTTGGAACATTTTGAATTCTTTTTACACTCGTAGAAGAAATCCTGATGTACCAAAAAAAAGGAATTTTGTATGGATTCGTCTAGTAAGTTCGAAGGGCAATATTTTTTAGATAGTTTCTGTTGATTATATTAAGCTATAAAGTATATGATATGTACTATTTTCAGTATAGAAGTTGTCCAGTATCAAACCGTTAATTCTTAGCATCTTATTGTGAGGTTATCAGTTTTGTGTACTACCGAAAATTTAAAAATAGTGTGCATGTTCTAAAAGCATATATTTAATTGAACACAAAATCGGCAAAAAACATCATAATTTTGTTACTGGATATAAGTTTTATGATTGTTTTTGGAACTCTCAGTACATGGAAACAGTTCTTAGAAAATTTACATTTTATATCCAGAGAGTATCGTAATTAAATTGATTAGTTGTAAGATTTGGAGCTTACTGATTGCAGCAATAATGTTTTAAAAAGTAAAAGAAACCTTTGACTGAAGACTGTGTAAGAAATATTTTGTCTTTGGGAGACAAAATGCACTGTTAGAATTACTTTCTCTTTCTCGTAATTCTATCAGAATCGCATTTTGAATCCTGATATCTCTCCAGAGATAACCGGAACTCAAGAGAAAGGGGACAACCGATGGTTCACCAAGAGTTAACCTAATATGTGCCACTACATTTGTTCTAACAGAACTGGAATGGAAAAGGGAAACGCATTGGTACTGAAGATTTCAATTTCAGGGTGCAATCCTCTAAGGAGGTGTACAACCCAAATCTAAAAGTGTATAAAGTAGTCGTCACGAATACTAACTTAATCTTCTGTAAAAAAGAAATGAGTGATGTATGTTAGTTTTATAACTGCAAACGTAACATTTATGATTGTTTTAAAGCAAAGAATAACATATTGACAGAAAAAAATAATTAGTCAGGAGGTGTTATTTAGGCTGTCTAAACTTACGATATAATATGAAGAACGTGACGTCTAAGCATATTGTATGGTCTGTGGGTGTTTTGCTATCATTCTGACGTCAGCCAGAATTTATTAGGAGGACTCTATACATTTTGAATTATTTCTTTTATTTAAACATTTTCCTCTGTTGTTTATGAATATTATTAATTGGGTTTGTAAGACAAAGTGATTTTAAGCTGAAAAATAAATTTTTTGTTAGCAATTTGTTTTAAGAAAGCGTTGACATTTAAAATGCCTTTTTTCTCCTAGAGTTTTGAATATTCTCCCACCCACCCATGTTTTTAAATTTTATTCATTAAAGTACTTTCAATAACTTTAAGGATCGATTTTGCAATTAAGGAATTAGATTCTGAGAAAAAAATAAAGCATCTTTTTATGTAAACCCTTTGAAATAAATGTTGTAAGATGTGTTTCTGATACTCCACATAAACTAATTCTAGATTCTATAATGAACCTGGCGAATTCTCTCACAGGCGTAAATGAATTACCAGCACAGAAACAGTGTGAAAAGTAACTCTTTATTAATTCAAAGTTTAACAGAAAGGCACGATTTTTGTGCTTTACAAAAACACCGTCAACTTGCGGTGAAAACTTAAATGTAGAATATAATTCAATTCGAATATAAAATAAAATAGCGCTGAATTAGCACGTTAAGTTATACCTAACAGGTTGACTCACAAAAACATAACAGGCGTGAAGAAAATCCGAAATGGCGATGAGCCTTGCTAGCGTTATAGCGAAAACACGCTCTGAATTATTTCAGAGATTCACCCGTTTAAATATTCACTTCATATAAGATAGTCCTCACGAATACTTAATTACATCCTGGCTAGAAAATACTAGGGGAAATTGAGAGGTTCAGGAAAGGAATCAAACTTAAAAGAAATTTATTATGCAAAATAAAGGAATCCCTACAATATGATCTTAATCCCATTTTCACTTCCAATAATTTTTATTTCCAGTATTTTGCAAAACCCATCCTTGTTTCTCTTAAGTATATAATTTTATATGAGTAGTAAAATTATTAAATAATTTAGTCCACATCTGTATAATGTTTAGGATTCTAAGTAAAAGGATTTATCGAGAAAATGCAAACTCAGAATAATGTAAATTATCTAAATGGTCATTAAATCGTTTCAAATTTCTTTAAAATTTTATTACTGAATTACAGTACGTAAATGCATAAAGAGTTTTTCTTTACCTGTTTTTGTTTTCTAAAAGCCGTTTAAAACAATTTTATTACATGGATTAATTACAAGATATTTCCTAAAATATTTATAATCGACATTAATAATATTAATTTATCATTTTATTCATTTTTCCAAAAAGCAAAATTTAAAATCTGAAAAGACATAAAACATTTTATTTAAAAACACTCAGAGGCCTACGTTATTTCTTCTCTTCTTTAATCCTTTTAGATGTCGTAAATAAATAGTATTTGAAATTAATTTAGGTGTATTCTAAGTAATTAAACAGTTTAAAGTTTGTTCCAGCATGAATTGCAATAATAATACAGTCAGGAACTGCAATCCTTTTCATTACACAACCTCTCCCCGTTTGTGTTTTCTTACAAAAAATTTCAATTTTTGAAGAAGCATGAAGTTTTCGAACTTTACTGAAAATACACATAGAAATATTTGCTCAGCTGAATATGTAAATATATGTATAAAACCTGCCAGTTTAAAAGTGAATTTTTTTCTAATTTAGTATTTAAATAAATCTATTCAGACATATAAACAGAGTTTGCTGATAGTTGTAGTCACATCTAATTAAATTCCTCTTCCTTTACACTGATTTTTAATAAGTTATTGAAAGAATTAAGGAGTAAAAAAATAAACACTGTGGAGGTGTGGAATTTAAAGCGGTATCAAATTTTGTAAAAGCCTTTTTACACTATTTATTATTGTCAGATCATTTCAAAATTTCTCTTCAGTGTAGTAAGGGTATTAAGGTATATTTTTAACAGAAAATTGAAAAATCCTAACTTCATCGATTTTGAGGTACCAAGTCCCCTTAAAGTCATCAATAAAAAACTATTTAATTTTTAGAAAGAGCTCTACGAAAAACTCACGATAAGTTACATTATCATACCGAGAACTAATTACCACAAAACTGGGTAAAAATTTAAGACCAGATTTTTGGGTAAAGATAGATATAATACAATTAAAAGAGATATCGAAAAATAACGTGTTTATTTCACAACACAAATTAAAAAAATTAATTGTGATTAGCTTTTTAATGTTTCCTTGTTTAATGTTAAAATTTCTCCAGAATGATTTTATATTAAATTTACCGTCATGATTTTTATAATTTTAATTAAATATTTTTCAAATCTTTTATCTTCGCTCTTTAAATTAGTCTTAAGAAGGAAACTATTTAATTACGTTCTCTTCGACTTGAATAAAAGTAATTGAATATATTTTCGGATTGGTAAAACATATAATGAAGCAATTGTTACTCTCCGTGAAACTGCTAAATTATTTTTCTGAGATTTTAAAAATTAATCTTGGGAAACGACGATTCGTTACGTTTCGAAAACTCGATGCTTTAAAATCTTTCTACAAATAGATTGAGAAACAAATTAATATTTACCTCCCAAATATTTACCTGCCTAACAAATTTTAATCGCGCATAAATTAATTAATCCTTTTTTGCCATGCTATTTTTAAATCAACATTTGTTTGAAACAAATTTTTATGTGCGTTGCTTACAGAATAGATACTCTTTGTTATATACGAATTCTGATTGTGTAATGCTCTGGAGATGGCATTTGCTTAATTGCATTAGATAATTTAAATTATACGAATCTTTAGCTATCTCAGAATTTGAAATACAAAAAGTATTTTGTTCGAAAAAATATTTCCAGCAGGAAGTCTAACCATTTTCTAAAATTCTAAAATTCTCCTTCAAAAAGAATTATTGTACACAGAAATATTTCTGACCTTAATCAGGATCAGCAAAGAATTTTATAGAATGTATGTATGGTTACAGCAAAAAAAGAACTACATGATACTAGGTAATCATCATTACGAAAAATGTCTGCTAAATATACTAATAAATTAATAGCTTATCAACTTTATTGCCAACTTTCAGTCAATACATTACAATATCGTTTTTTCTAGCTTCGACATTATTAGCTAATTAAGTGACCATTAAGTATAGAAGATCTCAGCTTAGTATGCAAGTCGATGGTGATGACGTAATAGATTTTAGTAAATTAAAATTGACTATTTTGGATGCCTGTGTATCCAATGGGACTTTCGCCCCTTCAAGAAAGCTGTGTCTACGGACTAGCCAATGAACTGTATAATGCAGCCATCCATTGTAGCAAATACGAAATCATTTTCGCTGTAATAGTGTGCATAATATTCCAGATCTGTTCTTGTTACAGTGTAATTTTTAAATAATAATAAGTCCAAAAACGCCAAGTTCCAAAGGAGCAAAAAGCATTTCCAGTTTCGTAAATTTCAATGCAGTAGCCAAAGCTGCGAGTTGGCTTAAGAAATCTCAGCGTTTCAAAACAGGACACGCTTTTGACATTCGTACAAATGATGGTAAACGGTCCAAAGAATTTTCACACTGGCAGCCGCAGCTTAGTATTTTGGCAACACGGTGAGCTTCTGGTCATGGAATATCAAAATTGAGATTGTAGAATTCTTCTACCAGTTTTCGTATAATTTGATATTTTTCAACGAAATCTTCCAAATTTTTGATGGACAAACTTCCAGCCTGGGGAGGAAGCCATTTAAATGTGCCATTTAAAATTTATTGGAAGGCATTTTCTAATTCCCCAGCTGTTATAGTTAAACTTCTAGACTCGTGGCCGAGAGGTCAATCAATCAGTGATATTAGCAACATTTTCACATGAACGTAAGGAGCATTCCTTATAAGAAGATTTATCTGTCAAAGAAGAGCTTTTTATCCTAAACCAGGTTGCTACAAATATTTGTTTTGGAACAATGAAAAAATATGTTCTTATCTTCGCAATTTTCAGATAACAACTTTCAAATATTATAAGGAAATCCTTCTTATTCATGTTTTCCTTATTGCTTTCCAACGAAACAGATAAACAAAAATTATAATTTAGTCTTCTCTCCCGTCCTCTACAAAGTAAATGTCATTGCAAAGCAGAGCGCTTTCTCTGCACGAAAGAACTCTAATTCAAATTTTAGCTTAAAATCGTTACTTTCAAGAATCTGCCAAAGAAATTCGCTTCCCTTCGTCTTCTATCAGCTATACATAAAAAAATCTTACGATTAAAAAAAATATTGGAAATAAAAGAAATATCGGAAAAATCATGTTTCTAGTTCATATTGTATTAGAGTAGAATACATATTTTGTTTTCCTAAAAGGGAACTGTAAGTTATTTTTTTATCTGCCTTAGCATAATTTTAGAATTTAAATATATAAGATCACTAACTAAATAAAATATTTTAGATAAAGCGTGAGTATAGCTGACCAATTACAAAGAGTAATATGAGAGTATAATTAGAGAAAGACATAATCTGCTTAAATGCGAAACGAGCAGACGGCAGTAAAGTTGTAGAGTCATTAAGTTATTTTATGCAGGAGAAAGGAAAAATAAGCAATGATCTCGCCGGGACTCGAACTTGGACTTCTTGAATGCGCGCCGAACGTGCTACTGTTACACTACGAAGTCATGCTGGAAGGAATCAGAAAATATCTTTTAGAGTTATATTTAAGAAATGTCCTTTAGGTATACCATGAGGTTTTGCTCTTGTTTTTATGAAAGTTATATACCGGCCTGTTTGCATCTACAAACAGAGAAGCGCGACCTATGGTTTAACGGTCTTAAAGATTGGAAGTTCCTTGAACGTTCAGTCGCAGAGAGTTAGAAAAACGTGAAGAAATACGGAAGAAATAAGACTGGGTCTTGTAAATAACTTGAGAAAATCTGTTAGAAAACATTTTTTTTCAATGGCGGGCCCTCAGCCGACTTCGACTTGGCCACTACTAAGGCCAGAAGTGGTGGCTACTTTATTATGGAGGCACGTAATAGGTGGGCCACCTTTGCCTCCTATGAAGGGACGGACAATTACAGCCATGTCCTCTCCGTGATTCGAATCCAGGCCCTTTGGTATCGTAGTCGGATCCCCTTACCATTATACCGTCTGGGCGGCCGGTTAGAAAACATTTGAAATGTTATTTCCGTTTAAACCAAACTTGTGGTGAAATATTATACTTATCCATACTAAGTATATAAGGTATATCTCCCACATTCTTAGCGTGCCTTCGTGGTGTAATGGTCAGCACACTGAGCCGGTATTTCAGAGGTCCGTGGTTCGATTCCCGGCGAAGGAATTGCATATTTTTCGTGTCTCCTGCTACTAAATAACCTAATGTCTCTACAAGTATCTTACTTGTTAAGGAACTTCGAAATTAGTATCACTCTAATGGTTAACAATACATGTTCTGGCTGGTTGCGGATGTCAACACTAGGCTTGCCAATTCAGTCGAATTGCGGTAAAAGACAATGTAAAATATGTATACCTATATATTGATCCTTTTTTTATTACTATTAAAAATTATTGGAATACAATTTTATATTTAATGTTAATGTGGACTAACAATTTTTTGAAACTTCAAAAAAAACTTTTATTTTAGCAATTTAGGTAATGCTATATCGCCTCATTAAAGATAAATGTTGGATTATTATAATAAACATCGGAATTTAAATTAAAAATTTTAATTCTATAATTTATAAAAATATAAAACACATTTGAAATTTTTAAAATTAATGTAAACTTTGAATTTTGAACAATACGGCGGAACGTAAAGCTTAGACTTAAAGACGTGGACAGAACGCAGAACACTCTGTATTAAGATCCTTTAAGCTATGATTCTAAAATGATCGAGACTTTCTTTTACATACTGATTCTACCTCATTTACAAAAACCACGATCTTGAAAACCCATTCTGTTAGAGAATCGTAGGTGGGAAACTTGAGAGTACAGGATAGTTGTTCAAAATTAAAAATAACTATAAGAAAATTGAAATAACCCCTGCATCATAAGAAACAAGAAATATTCATAAATTTATGATCAGCATTTTTATAATCGTATGACATTTCCTACTTGACTACTACATATATAGCATTTACTACTTTTGTTACTTTTAAATCTTGTGAAAGGTTCAGAACTTTGAAAAAAGTTTTCTGAATGAATGTTACTTCATCAAGAAAGTCATCCACACTCAGGTAGAACTTTCCTTTTCAGTTGAGATCTCCAATAACTTCCAGAAGTTTCTGGTATATTGAAAATGAATTATGTAACAGACATAGAATTGACAATTTGCCAAATGTAGAATTTTCCTCAAAGTACTTTTTTAAATAAATATTGCAGAAATAAACAATTAAAAGTCATCGGTAATATTTTGGTATTCTTCATTAGCTACTTTTTCAAATACTTTTGAACTTGAAAACCCAAAACTACTTCATCTTATCGAGCTTTAAGCTCCCTTCTTTAGATTTTTTAATATGTTGAAAGCATCTGCAACAATTGTTTAAGTCACAAGAACTTCTTGTTCATTCTGATTTCAAATTATTCATAGTATTTTTCAAACACTGGAACATTTAATCTGCATTTCCATCTGGATTCTAAAACAAAAGTGATTATATAATTCAGTGTGCCGAACTTCATATTAAAATACTGAATATATACTGGTAATAACTTTTTCTTTTTTTTTATTTGAAGTATCCGTAAAGCCAGAGAGTTATCTGCGAAGAGACATAGAAATTTCGGCACCTTTTTGCCCATTTGTTCAAATTACAACTGCCAAATGTCATCATTCAGCTCCAAGAGCAGCATTTCAAAATAAAGGACACTCTGTCTTTTTCAAAAGCAAAAAAGGAGCAAGGAGAGGAAAGCTGTTTAAAGGATTAGGCTTTCTAAAACGGGATGGCTGACAACAATAACAGCCCTCTATCACATTATCAATGGCTATTATATAAACGTCTCTTAAACTTCTTTGCACAGAACCACGAGAGAAAGAGAAATCTAGAAGTAATTTACTTTACAAACTGTAGAGTTTGTTCCAAAATCAATCCTCACTGATCCCGTTCTCACTGATCCTCACTGATCATCCTCACTCATCCTCACTGATCACGTGATCCTCACTGATCCCCAAAATCAATCCTCATTGATCCTCACTGATCACGTGCTGTTAAAATGGCATTAACATCATTATATAAAGTCGATAGTAAAATGTTAGAATATATCCTATATAGGTGAGATTTAGACCTTTATGTTGCATTCGCAATACATCAGTGAGGAAATACACATCCAATAGGCATCTGTTGCGCAATAGACATCTTAACTGAAAGAGGTTCTCTTCTCAGTTGAAGAAGTGAAAAACACCGCCTTTGCAATGTTAAGATGGATGTCACAAAAGCGCTTGTTCATATTTTTGAGCTTCCATGAAATTCTCCAGAAATATCAATTCAATGTAAATGTCTCTGTTTTAAAAAAAAAGTATATTTCACTTAAGGTCATGATAGAAAATGGGCCTGAGTGAAAGGAAATGTTTTCAGAGAAAATAAAAAAATTCAATCTGGAATAAGTAGCAAAACTTAGTATTAGTCGCTCTTCGAAAATTCTAGATCAGAATAAAGAAATTCTATAATATGTAGTTAGATAAATGCACACTATTTATTCTCTTTTTGACTTGTTTAGAAGAATAATGAATTACTGTAAGTATTTAATAAAAATTATTTATAGAAATTGCAAAAAGGTCATAAAGCTTAGTCATTAATCTAAACACTTTAAGAAAATAAACACAAATTAGACCCGCTAATACATAATTTAATTGTTTTCCCAGATTACAATAATTCCACAACATAGTATTCCGACGACACAACATATTAATTTAACAACTGTATTCAAGCGCATTTTTTCCATACATAGATTAAAAACTCACTGCTAAAAAATTGTCATTTTACCTTAAAGATGATCACCTAGGAAACTCATGTCAAATTAAGCTTTTCTTTTGCTTTGTTAATAAAAAGATCTCCATCTTCATTTCACGTATAAAGGGGCAGATGAGTAGGAAATCCTTTTCTTAGGAAAAAGGTCCAGATCTTTTACCTATCGATTTTGAGAATCAAAGCAAAGTATAAAAGAGTGGTAGAAATCTCTGACACTTTTGAAGTTTTCTTTTTTCTCCAAAAGAGAAGGTCTCAAAACTTGCCTTATTGCTGCTTTGAAAGAAGAAGATCAGAAAAGAGGAGCTTTCCTCGAAGTATATGGTGACTAAGCCGTGGCGGATTTAACAGTTCCAGTGACAGAAAAGATAAGCTTTACCAGCTTTAGAAATTTCTATACGCCATACTTTAATCTCAACAAAAATGATGGGTCATACTAATATTTGACTTTGTTTGGTGAGAGATATAGATTGTCATGTAAAGTGGACTATTTTTGACATCAGAAAGTAAAAGGTAGTAAATTTGTTTTCAAACTCTGGACATTCGGTAGTCTAAATATAAAATTTTGATGCTATTCCTTTTGTTTATTCCATTTATTGCAGAATTCATATTTTTGCTAACTATTTGGTATATTTATTTTGTAGCCCTATAGAATAAGTTTTTCCATGCATTGGATGAAAAATTGACATTTGAATACATATAATCGTAAAGACAGGAAATCAGACCATTAAAGTTAATAGCCCATTAAAGTAAAACGAATATCATTTACTTAGCATTAAAGTAAAACTAATAATATGCACTTAACACAGCTAAGTTAACTTAATGGTAAAAATAGAACTCGTAAGAATAAATAGAATTCGAAAAAAAATGAAAGTTGGGAGAATTTAGAGACACTGTTGCATATAAGGCTAGGTTAGGTTATTCGAATTTGGCAAAGACCCGAGGGCTATTTGCTTAAGAAGAAGGATGCGCCCTATGCGGACATTCAAAAAGGAACTCTCTTGTATTCATTATCAGTGAGGAAACCAAACACACAGTCAGACCATTTGCAAATCAGGTCAAACTTCTGGTATTCAGCTGTCTCAATCACTCGGCCACAGATGGGCTATACAGATGACATACACGGTGTATCAGTACAGGTGAAACGTGACGGAGGTGGGGACGTCTGGCGTTTAGCAGAGGTAAGCAGACATGAGGTGTATCAGTAGAGCAAGGATAAACTTTCAAAAGAGAGAGAGTACATCTAGATGATCAGAAATCACGTAGCAATGCGTGATCGGAAACTCTTTCCTGGCGCGGTAGGGACGACACAAAAATCAAGAAAGAAAGAACACGAACGGGGTGAAGAAACACGTTTATTACTCGGAGTACAGCAAAAAATAAAAGCATCATAAAGAGACAACGATCGGCATTAAAGAAGGTGTTTGAAATTATAACCTTGATTGTGATGCAGAACAGTGCGTCATGCATTTTCCGTGCGATCTTCCACTCGTGATGCAGAAATTCCAAGCGCCGGAGAACTGAGGCCTGCATCAGGTTCCGGGGTCGTAATTTTGAACGCCTTTTTTAATGACGATCTTTGTTTGTTTTTTTTTTCTTATTTGTTGGTTTTTGCTGTCCTAAACATAATAAAAAACGTTTTGTCTCAGTGTTTGTGTCCTTCCTTTTTTACGTTTTGTGTTGTCATTACTGCACCAGGAAAGCGCTTCCGACCATGCATTGCAATGTGATTTTCTAGGTGTGCTCTCTCTCTCCTGAACGTTTGTCACCGCTGTACTAATATATCAATATCTGAAAATATGTATTGCAGCCTAATGATATTCTGGGAAAATAATAGTCTTCACTTTTAGCTGAAAGACTGGGTTAAGATTGAAAAACGTATTGAAAGATTGGGATATTATGACTTGTATTAAGATTTAGAAAATGGAAAATGTTAGATGGATGCACATTTTTCAGAAGCGTTAAAAATGCTTGGTAAGGTTTGCTAAACATATTTCACTTTTTACAGCTATATATATATACATATATGCTCTGTATAAATGCTTCTTATACACACATATATATAGATAGATAGATAGATAAAACATTATATACCTCTCTCAAAGTTTTGTTTCCTGTTTCAGCTAGATGTTAAACTTCTGGCCAATCGTCTGTGTATTATAACAGAACTTTAACACAGATATTTAACAAAGGTATAGTAAAAAAACTTATTGAGATTAAATAAACTATCAGCAGAAAATATTTAATTGTAGAGACATTATGTTATTTCGAAGCAGGAGACATGAAAAATTAATAATGTCCTCGCCTGGATTCTAAACTCGGACTTCTCGATACGCACCGAGTGTACTGATCATTACACCACGAAGGCATGCCAAGAATTCCGGAGAAATACCTTATGTACTCAACCTTTTAAAGGTCGACTGAGGATTAGGGCACTGAATCGTCAAATCCTGGCGGTGGAGAATCATCATCCACAGCCTTTTTCAGTTGGGTGGCCACTGTAGAGACATTAGGTTATTTGAGTAGAGGAGACATGAAAAATGAGCAAAATGCTCTTGCCGGGATTCGAATCTCGGACCTCTCGAATACGCGCCGAGTGCACTGACCATTACGCCACGAAAGCATGTTAAGAATGCGAGAGAAATATCTTTATACTCCCCGTTTTAATGGGCGACAGGCGATTAGGAGACCAAATATCTTAATCCTGGTGGTGGACGATGATTCTTCACTACCAAGATTTGGCGATAGACTTGTTGAACTGAAATAGATTAAATAAACTTCAAGAACAGGAATACGATAGGTAGATTTGCAGGACAGCCTCCCGTAAGTCTTCTTTGGTGCAGAACAATACCACTGTTATTCAGTAAAATTAATTACGTAGGAAATTAATAGGTATTTACTATAAGAGAAGTTGTTTATAAAATATGGTACGCAAGATGTAATAAGATAACTGTGAGTGAAAATATTATTCTTGCATTCATCAAAGTCTGATAGTTGAATTGAACTTTACGACTCAAAACATTTGCGATAATACATCAACAAATTCAGAATAATTTTAAAGACATTTTACGTTTTATTTAAAGGGACTTCGTACCTTTTGAATGATCTTTTTTATTTAAGAATTTTCATGTACTTTTTTATGAATAATTTAACTGGTTTTATAAGACAAAATGATTTTAAGCTGAAAAAAATTTTTTATAGTAATTTTTTTTAATTTAAACTTTTTGAAGAAACTTTTACCAATTACAAATGCCTTCTTCTCCCACAATTTTAATTGTATTGTCCCAAATTTTTAATTGTATATGTTAGAGTGTCCTCAATAACTTTAACGATCGATTTTTACGATTAATGACTAAGTTTCCAAGAAAAAAAAATAAACGCATATTTTTATGTAAAAAGTTTTAAAAAAGTGATCTCAACCACGTTTTCACTGCCAATAATTTTTCTTTTCACTATTTTTCAAAACTCATCTTTGTTTCTATTAAGTATATAATTTTAAATAAGCAGTAAAAATACAAAATAATTTAGTCTATATCCGTAGAAATTTTAGGACTCTAAGTAAAAGGATATACTGAAAAAATGAAAGGTGAGAAAACGAAGTTTAAGGAATGTAAACTATCTAAATGTTCATTAAATCATTCCAAATTTCTTAAAAATTTTATTACTAATTCAATACACATGTATATAAAGAAACGCCTAGTAATGTTTAATTGGTTACTATAAACATAAATTACAAACTTTTGTTTAAAACCGCATCTGTCTAGAAATACTGCAACAAAATCATAAAACGCAAGTAGAATTTTTCTTTACCAGGTTTGTTTCTTTAATACAACAATAATATTCTTAAAAACAATTTTAATACTTGAATTAATTATAATATATTTTCTAAAACACTTCTAATTAATATTAATAACATTAATTTGTTGTTTCATTCATTTTTTCAAAAAGCAAAATTTGAACAACATTGTATTTAAAACCACTCAGCATATGTGATTTCTTCACTTCTTTAGTCATTTCACCTCGCATATAAATTGCAATTTAAAATTACTAGAGTAAATTAAAAGTACAGAGTAGGAAGTCTTAGATCACAAAATAAAGATTTGGTTACTTCAATTTCATTTAATTGTGTGTCTTATTAAATTGTTTATTAAAACTATTATTGAAAAGGTTTGGATTTTTAAAATACAAGTACATTTCATAGGACAAATAGTTTTTCTTAATTGTAGTAAAACTAGTGGATAATAAAGCAATAAATAAATGTCATAGTTTGATTAAATGATGGGAAGTATATAAAAACCACCCCAAAGAGGTTTCTAAATGCAGAACATTGTACAGTGTGGCAAAAGTGACATTAATGATTAAGTCAATCAAATAAACTGTGACTTAAAGCAATAAAACATTTCATATTTTGTGAAATATGATCTTCATTTGTTTCTCATTGTCCTCTTTAAGGGGTGTCGGAACCCCGTAAACCGACAATGTTAAATTGGCCATTTTTGATATACCTGTTCTCAAAATCTGCTGTAGATATACTCTTGAAATTTTTTGTGTAATTAACGTACATCTATCTGATTATACTGAAAAGAGCTTTTGAAACATTTTGAATTTTAGACTAATTTATAGACTATTTTATTAGGCATAGTAAAACTTAGCACTTTTCTCACGCAAAAAAATTTGTGAAATTTTTTTGTCTTAATTTATCACAAAAGGCTCATTTCAGTAAATATTAGAAAATACAATAAATAAGCCATAAAAATTTTAGGTACCTGAGAGCAGAAGTTCCTGAGAAAAGGTACATCGAGTATAAAAAATTCACGTTTGCAGAAAAACGCGTTTTTATGTAAAATTCCTCATTCATCAAAGCATTAGATGATAAAATAAAACTAGATTTTTTTTACGGTTCTAATTTTCATAGAGATTAAAGTATAGTATTTTTAGAAAGCTAAAAGTGTAGAGAATTTGAAAATCCAAAAATCCCAAATCAATATTTTTTAAAGATTTTTGGCTTCCAACACCCCTTAAATAAAGAATTCGAAGAAGGTATTCTTATTTACATGTAACTTCATATAAAGGATTCATTACTCCGAGTGAAAAATATTCTTTAAGAAGGTTAACTGGCTTCTACCAACTTTGATATTCTTTGGTTTTTAATTTCAAATTGAGTTTATTCATAAACATGGTGTCTGTGTAAAGTTACGGAGACAAAAGATCGCCACCAAAATACTGAAATATGCTTGACCCAGACAAAGAATGAAAGTTTCACTGTTCAGATCAAAAGCGAAAAGGGCAATGGAAGGACAAATAGTCGTACTATAAGAAAAAAGACTGTAGGGTATATATTCACTAAGTGAAAAGCTAGAAACGTTTGAAATATTATCAGAAAAGTATACAAAAATAAACTTAAACATTATTTAAGGTAATGGATGTCAAACTCTCGTAACATAACAAATTAACATCCCCCAGTCCCAAATTTATAATTTTTTGAGTAAATCGTGTATTTCAATATCTTGAGTAAATCGTGTATTTCAATATCTTAAGTAATACGCAAGATTAAAAACTTAAAATTTCCCATTTTTGTATGGTATAAAGATACACATATGTTTATATCAAATTACATTTAATAGATTCTTATTATTGAATATTTACTAAAATATAAATTATCATCCTATTTAATAAATAATAAACTACTTCTCTTAAATTCAGTATAAATACAAAATATTCAATTTTTAATTTTTCAACTCGTACGGATTATGAGATTTGTTACACCTTATTTTTTTATTCGTTTTATTAATATCTTTTAATGTGAAGAGAGTAATTTCCGCGCCAGACCGTAAAATTATGCTTTAGAAAGGAATTTGTTCTGGTTGGTAACCTTTCTGTGAGAAAATAATTGTGACATCATCAACAATGTTGAAAACGAGGAGATGGAATGACTTGATGGCATCGTCAGCAAGAATAAAACTGAGTATAACAACAAAATCCGACATGAAAGTTAATTCTGGAAGAACGCAACTGTAAGGGAGGAAGACTTGGGAAGTAAAAGAGGGGATAATAAACATCTGAGGGGGAAATGCATGCAATAACATAATTGTTAAAATATTTCAATAGCGTCCCAGGTCTCTCAAAAGAAAGACTTGTTTAAAGTCAAAACTTTCTGTGGAAAATATTTGCAACTTAAGTAGCTTTAGATAAATATTTAGAAATCTGAAGTTATCTTTTCTCAAGATATATGAGAGTATGCCACGATTATAACTTCCGCAAACTTTACAGCTCTTTTATGCAACCCACAACTTGGGATAAAAACGAACTAAAGAATAAGTACATGCAATATAGAATTTGAAAATTAGAAGCGTCTTGATGATTTTTAATGCATGTTATTGATTATTTGAATGATCCTAGTTTGCAAATTTAAGGCTTAAATCAACTATTGAAAGTGAAAGAAGAGCATATAATAAAATTAAATTTCAAAAGTAGCAATTTTGCATTGAAATTAATAACATAACTCATTCCTTAATTCTACCCGGAAAATGTCAAAAATAACAAAACATACGCGGCAGTGATTATCTTTATATCAGCAATCTTTAAAAGAATATATTGTCACAATTTCTTTTACATAGATAGACAACTCTACTACAATTATATGCGAAAGTTTTTTTAAGGTGTAATATAACATGAATATGTAGAGGAGCTAACCTTGCCGGAAAAGTAAGAATAGAAAGGGAAGTCTATTTAACATTGAGTAAACAGCTATCTTGCTATACTGGATAGATACTGCCAAGCTAGCAAAGGTTTGGGTGACTAATTTTTGGCGAAAACTTGGCAAGAAATTGCCAACAGTTAACAAACGTGGCGACCATTTGGCGACATTTTGGTCCTGTCCCTGTATCACCTAAGTACGTTACGTAATTAAATAAATGTATTTGATTACTATATTAGCTGTAACCGTAATTCTGCGCTCATCTGCTTTCTAGAACCACAGTAAATCCAACACCCTGAAGGAAGCATGCAAATAATATTAAATTCGCAACACGCATCAGCGGAGGTGAGATATGCAAATGATTGGAATTTCAGCTCAGACGCACATCATGCGTTACTTCAAAGCACTATTTAAGGCTTCTAGTTATCGACGATTTCAAGTTCAGCAATTGCGTTTTTCTTGTGGTTTTTGCAAAAAAACGCTCAATTATGCCTAGTAGTAAACAGCGATCGTCGTTTGATTAGGTATCCGAGTTCGACAGAGGAAGGATAGTGGCCTACCGAAAGTGTGGATTATCTTTCAGAGAAATTGGTAGTCGTGTTGGATGAAACCAAACACCTGTAACGCGGATATGGGACCGTTGGATGAAGGAGGGTATGACGGACCGACGTGTTCGATCGCTTCCACCTCAGTGCACCATTTTACGTGATGACAGGAACATTGTGCGCATAGCTATGATGGATCGTTCAGTCACATCACGAACCACAGCACAGCACATTCAGTCTGTAACGCATCATCCAGTGTCTGCGCGTACCATTCGACGCCGTTTACAGCAGAGTAGTCTGTCCGCAAGACGTCCATTCCTTCGTCTACCCTTGACGCAGAACCACAGAGGTCTCCGCCGCCAATGATGCAGTGAAAAACAGATGTGGACGGCAGAATGGAATGAAATTGTCTTTACTGGCGAGTCCCGCTTCTATCTGCAACACCACGATGGTCGGATTCGAGTCTGGAGACACCGTGGAGAGAGGATGTTGAACAGCTGCGTTATGCACCGCCACACTGGTTCTGCACCGGATATTATGGTATGGGTTGGTATTGGATAATACTCTCGCACTCCTCTAGTACGCATTGCCGGTACGTTATACAGCCAGCGCTACCCCTCCGAGGTGTTGGAGCCAGTTGTCCTTCCTTATCTTCAGGGCTTGCCCACAACCATGTTTCAACAGGATAATGCGCGACAATACGTGGCACACATTGTCCAAGTATTCTTCGTTAATCGCCAGATTGAATTGCTTCCCTGGCCGGCTCGCTCTCCGGATCTTTCGCCGATAGAAAATAGGTGGTCCGTGGTTGCTGAACGATTGACCCAGATTACATTCCAAGCTGTCACACCAGATCAGCTTTGGCAACGTGTGGAAGCTGCTTGGTCTGCTGTACCCCAAGAACACATCCAAAGTCTCATCGAATCAATGCCGAGGCGTGTGGCAGCGGTTATCTCCAACAATTACGGCTACTCTGGCTACTGATTCTGGAAGGAACCACATTTCACAGAAGTCTATAAATTTAATCATTTGATACTTGGTCAACATGTTATCTACTAAATAAATTTTGTTGTGATATCTCTTGTCTTTCTTGGTGTTACAATTTGGGTGGCTAGCAGTGTATGTAAGACTTGAGACAGAATCTGCTCGCCATTGTTGATGTGCGTCGTTAGTTCCAATCAATTTCAGAGTATTGAAAGGAGTATTAAAAACTCTTTTAGATGCGCTTTGTATTGCACTATGTTTAACATTCTTAGAAGTCTGAAGTATACGTACTGTTTGTACTTTGCGATACTATGAACATTTTTACTATTATTTCTCTGGAAACTTCCAGAACTCTGAAGTGTTTTCTTTGATGAAATAATTTTATTAACTTATCACCGGACCTGTTTGCAGTCAATCTATTGAGAACCTGTATGCATAAACGTTCAAAGTGAATTTTCAAACTGAATGTATAGAACTATAGTCAGATGGGCAAATAAAAAAGTTATTATTTTAACTGAAGTCTATCTGGCTTAAATTCTACTCATCCAAAGAAAGATTGTCAGATTTTACCAAAATATTCTTTTGCAACTTTTATATTTAAAGCACGTATATAACTGCAAGCATTTTATTCCAGACTGAATTTTTTCTTAGTCACATCCATTTCGATGAGTTTGATATTTCAGCCTCGAAAGACATTCTACTTATTAAATATGTAAACAAGATGTATAGAGATGAAATGAAATATGCGGTTGGACGTTTGTATGACTTAAGGTACTTGAAAATATTCCAGCTCTTCACTAAATTCTTCAAGTTTATGCTCCGAAATCATAAATCTTTGACAATGAATGTTTGCTTTACGGAAGTACGAAACGTGAAATACGAACAAAACATGTAGACGGTTGTCTTGATGTTTTTTAAAAATAGTTGCCACATATGTCAAACACAGTTTCAATGAAACTGCATTCATAAAAAAGATTTTCATATTAAAATGTTACGCTCATATTATTTCCTTAGTAAACATTTTTGGGAAAAAAGAGTGTAGAAGCATTAGGATTTTTCGGAAACAGGAAATGTGAAAAATGAGCAATGCCCTCGCTGGGACTCGAACCTCTCAGATACTCGCTGAATGGGCTTGACCATTACACCACGAAGGCATGTTAGGAAGGGGGGAGAAATACCTTATATACTTCCCCTCGTAAAGGGTTACTGAGGATTAGGGGACTCAATCGCCAAATCCTGGTGGTGGAGAATCATCATCCACCGCCTTTTTAGTTCAGGCCCCACTGTAGAGCCATTAGGTCATTTAGAAGGAGGAGAGAGGCAAAATGAGCATTGTCCACACCGGAACTTAAACCTCGCACCTCTCGAATATGCACCGAGTGTGCTTGCCCATTACACCACTAAGGCATGCCAAGAAGGCGGAGGAAATGCTTTATAAGTGTAAATATTAATTATAATGTCATGTACACTAGTAATATGTGCTATACCATTGTCTTTATTGGAAATAAAATTCTATAATGCAATACTCCAATCATTAATTGGAAACCATTAAGCCTATAGGTATCTATGATGTAATATATTAATGTATTGTTTAATTTTTTTGTGTCATCCGGCATTCACATTTCCTTTCTTCAGAATAGATCAGAGTCATTTCATTTTGGAACAGAGTATATTTACGAAAACAAAATATATGTAAAAACAAAAGTGGCTCAAATACTATTTTTATGGCTCACCACTTTCCGAAAATATCGATAAACAATGTGTGCAGAAGTACATCTGCTTAGGAAGCATATACTTATCATGTAATGCCAGCTAAACATGCTTGAGCTAGTACGTACAATGAGCGAAAAAAAATGGGATAGTTCTGTATCTCCCGTTCTACTGAGCCGATTAGTTAAATTTAACTTGCGTTTTTTGTGTCTCGATAGCGCGACTTAGAATATATGTATATTAGATTTATGTATAGAATTATTCTAACATAGGAATTTTGACACAAAATCGGACTTTTTCTGAAATTGCATGTGAGTTTTTTTCCATATTTTGATTCTACGACTCAAATTATGCCAAACTACCAAGTTTTGTATAAAATCGCTCGACTAGTTTCTAAACAATTAGCTCTTAAAATTTTAGCTGCTCAATATTAATTGAATATGAGATATATTTATTAATATTTCTTTTTTCTGAAGCTTACTTGATTCCTTCTTCCAGAATTCAAAATTTGGGCTTAATATAATTCGCACATTTTTTGAGATTTATTTTTTAAAATTTGTATTTTGAAATATTTTTTATAAATTTTTCGAAAACATTTTTTTATTACAACCTATAAAATATAATATATCTTCTTAAGTAGATGCATTTTGATTCACAACTGCAAAAAAATAGAGATTTTTATTCAACGTTTTCTAAGATATACACGAAATTACATATTGGAGCGTTTTAAAATTTGGCCACTTTTTTAAGTGATAATGACTTCAAATGTGGTTTACGCATTTTGTTAAAATTATTTGAAAGTACGAACGATGACAGATTTTTCACTCGTCTTAAATGCAAAAACGTAAAGCAAAATTAGCTTGCTATAAATTAAAAAGTTCGCTAAGTAAATTATTCTTGGCGCAAACTGAAAAACAATATGCCAAAATAAACGTTTGAATTTCTCCTGAAATTTCGCGCCACATTTTGCAAAATTTAATATTTAGGCATAATTTGAGTCGTCGAATCGAAACGTAAAAAACATTGACATTTCATTCCAGAAAAAGTCCAATTTTGTGACAAAATATCTATGCTAGAATAATGCGATATATAAATCTAATATATATCCTAAGCCGCGCTTTCGAGACTTGAAAAACGCAATTTAAATTTCGTCAATCGGCCCAGTATAACGGGATATATAGAACTGTCCCCTTTGTTTTTTGCGCTGTGTACCATATATGCTCTCATGTACCATATATGTTCCGCCTACCAATCAAAGGCATTGCTCACATATGTCTGTATACACATAGTCGTAGCATAATTATCAAATTATTTGGTCTTTTGTAAACCAAGAACACTGAATTTTCCTGTATCAAGAATGGGAAAATTAGACATGTATCATAGTTTCAAGTACATTAAACAGAGTTTCTATGTTACATAAAAGAAAACTATGTTCTTTTAGTAATCAAAAATCGCACACTGACTGGACTTTTCATGGTTGCGGTCCCAAAGCTCTTGCAGAACCAAAAGCTGAAGAGACAATTTAACCATGCATAAATTTGTAGAAGATTCAGAACTTAAGACAAATGATTTTATGCATAGAAAAATCCCACCTAAATAACCGCTCGGGTCTTTTAGACTAACCCTGCGTCGAACTCAATGACAGTGTCAACACGGAATGTAACAATGATCAAAGAAGCCCAGTATAGTACTAAATTTTTAATTTTTTCTACTTCATAAAATTATAAACTGAGTTTGAGTTGTAGAATTCATCTCCCCTTTCTTTCTCTTAATTAACTATGCTGTACGATCCCCTCTCCGCTGGAAATTTCTTGAAAATAAGTGCATTTTATACGATATGAATGTCAATTTAAATTCAAGTCTCACATTTAAAGTAATTAAATCGAGTTGCAACCTTACGCAATAATTTACGGGTCATGCAGCTATTCAATGGTCAAAGTGCAAAGGTTATGTATTTTGAAAATCTTATTCGTTTTGTTTTATAATAAAAGAGAGAGTTTAATACGTGTTTTCGTTATCCGCGATTCGCTTGAGCATACAAATGGTATTTGAATGTTTGTTATTTAGCGTTTAACTCTCCTAAAGCCATAACTCCTCAAAAGCAGATGAAATTAATACAGTGAAAATAGCCTTATAATTTGATGGCATGTGTTTTGCACCTTTAGAGGTAAAATAATTATTTTGTTAGATTCCGAAAGGAAAACTGCACGGAGAAAGATACCTCTCAGTCCTTTTGAGTTAAAAATAGAATATAAGTGTCCTTAAAATTATGTTCGTAGCATTCTAAAATTAATGGCGAGCCAGAGGTTTGCTGACCGGACTAATCCAATTCTCTCCACTTTCAGTAGACCCCCAAAAATATATAAATGTCAAAACAACATATAAGGAAGTAAATAAAGTTTAGTTCTGAAACATAACTTTGATTACGGCATCCTTAAGTGCTATTCCGCTTGTTTTACTGTTGGTGAAATCATCAATGGCATTGTAGAACATTCTTTTATTATTTCAGTTGCTCTTCGGTATACAGTACAGCGAGATGTTTTAAGTGCAAAATACTCATTTTTCAGAACTTGGACTTTTCTTAACCAATTCGTAGTTAGGAAAATTTCTCTTACATCAAGCAACACTTACAGTAATCGTTAGGAAAATTTGGAGTAGTACTACAATACTTGGAATTGCATTCTGGTAGGTGTAGTTTGGAAACTGCAACGGTTGAAAGCGTCTTCTTTATTTCGTCCTCCCAAGCAGTAACAGAAATAAAACTATGAAGAATTTATTTCTCGGGAGGAACTCATTTATTTCATTGTTATCGTAATTTCATGAACATTCGCATTTTTTATCCAAACGTTTCGAGGGATTAAGGAAACCATGACAGAAGCAAGAAGACGTTGAATATTTTTGGTAATTCCTTTGAATGTTCTGTTTCGTTTCATTCGTCCGTTATAGGTATGTTTAATAAATGTTTTTATTCATTAAAAATTACCTTCCTTATGAGAAAAAGTTGAGATATTTCGTTTCAAAATTTGGAGTTTTTGGCATCTTTTTTTCTGCTCTTCTAGAGACGTCGGTTCAACAATAATTTAAAATTATTTCCGGATTACTTTTCCTCTTTTAAATATCATTCAATGATGTTCAATAAAGATTTACTAGTGTGTAAGATCTTTAATTTTATAATTTTGTTACATCTGATAAGTTAATACTTTTCACATAAGTTGTTTGTAAGATTTCATTCTCAAGGAATTTTATTACTTCAGAATCATAATCTATTAATCATGTAAAAAATTAGGTTACTATAAATATTTCAAATTTCGCTCTTAAATTAGTGTACAGTCTCTGAATTCTAAACTCCAATACTGATGGAAAACGTAAAAGTTTTCATCAGTAAGAAGGTTTTCTCTTCTTACACATAATTATGGTCGTTGTTCAAAGAGTTTTGTACGCAAGAAATAATAACACGTGTTTGTTTACAGATGTCTATTCATATTATAAGGTATTTCTCCAGCCTTCTCAGTATGGCTTCGTGCTGTTTGTGGTCAGCACGCTCGGCGTGTATTCGAGAGGTCCGTGGTTCAAGTCCCGGTGAGGGCATTGCTCATTTTTCCCGTCTCCAGCTTCGAAAATAGCCTAATGTTTTGACAATATATTGTGGGGGAAGTTCTACCGGAAATATCACAATAAGGCAAAGTATATGAAGATATGATCTCGCAGTGCATGCAGTAATTAAATTTATAAGTACTACATGTAATATTGTCAATGCTAAATATACCTTTGTATTTTTTGCTTACTTCTCGTTTGCCATTTTAATGCATTTGCACTATCGATTTTCTTCGGGAGTTGTTTCCTTCAGGAATGTGGCTGGCACCTTGACACAAGATTCCTAATTTTCAGCATTTCTCAACTTTCGTCTAGCATTTATGTATGATATTAATCATTTTAACCTTTTATTAAAATTCCTAATTTGAATATAATAACATTGAAACAATTGAAGGCTTGAGATAATTAAAGTACTAATAAATATTAAATGTATGAAGTTTAGAAAACTGCTCTCGTGTTCTTAAACAACAACGCAAGTAAAGCCTAGAGAAATTTAAATAATAAAGAATTTCATAAAGATCTCATCCATGGGACGTCGTATTGTTGTTGTTGTTGACTAATGCCCACTTGTGTGACATATAATCAGCCCAAGCCCAAGACACTCTACTTTGATAAGGAGCGCAAGGTTACGCCTGTTATGAATAAGAACGATTATGGTTATGAATAAGAATGAAAGTCTTTCTAAGAGAAAATCGTCCCATTTTATAATATACAAAAAAGGAGCCACGGAAGTTTTGTTTCGATAGCTAGTTTAACTGTTTGGATGGAAGCTGTTGTAAAGCGAAAATATTCATGCGCTTTAACCATTTGCGCATTCTAAACAAATCAATGCACTTCAAAGCCTGTGATTATAAATACTTGTGGTATATTCGGATATGTATTTACAACAATCTTTCCATCTTAATTAAGAGCTGAAGTATATTTGGCTGAGTATTATAAAACAATCCAGACATCAAAAAGTTGTTGTTGTTGTTGACTAATGCTCATTAGTTTGAGGCATAGTCAGCCCAAGCCAACGAAATTTCTCTTGGCATGGAGCACAAAATTACGCCTGTCGTTGACAACTGTATTGAGCACCATATAGGTGACAGTGCGATATAGCTCAATTCCACCCCCAGTTTTGATGAAGAGCATCTTGGTGGGGGGGAGGGTTCGATGGTCTCCCACTCCTGTTCACCTAGCTCGAACCTCTGGAGAGGACTTTCGGCTCGCCGAATATTTAGAGTGCCTCCATGCTGCATGGACACTATACATTTACAAATATCTATGCTTCTCCTGGGAGAACCGCATATACATCTACAAATAATTTTCAGAAGCAAACTTTGCATTCGTATCGTTTATAATAAGCTGCCTCCATTCACTTTCCATGTTCTTTCTTATGGATTGGGTTTATTTTAAAAGATGAAGATTAGCCACGTTAGTCTGTAAGCAAAAAAAAACTATGGAGATATAGAGAGTAGCAGTTATTTGAATTCTGTGTCTTGTCATGACATTCGATTCACCAGATACCAAAATATCAAACGTGTGTGGGACATCATGCATAGCACTGTGGAGTATATTCGTCTTAATCCTGAACCTCTGAAAAAAGGTAAATCACGAGCCGTTCTGCGGAAAATAATTTTTTATGACAATAATAATGACGGTCGATTGTAGTGACATTATTTCCGTTCTGCGGAAATAAGGACTCTTTTTGTGTACAGAATATTTTCACATATTTGTAGAATCCATGCCTCTTTGTATTTCTATAGATCTACTTTTCTCAGAAGAAGGTATTCCTAAATATTAGGCTTGCAGATGCGTTTCCTCGTCTTACAGTCTATTAAGAAAATAAGCTAGTGAATATACAAATGAAAACTATTATTATAAGTCTAGTATAAGGGGCGTCATATTGCAGCGGGACGTTAGATTTACACTAAAGTTACTGTATAAGTTACTGCTTAGCCATTCATTAAAGCAATAACGCCAAATGACGTGGCAAGAGTTTTAATTAAAATGAGTTTTCTAAAAATGGTAGGTTAAAGTTTGCTGTAACATGTATTCTTATTGTTGACATAAGGAAGCTACGATAGTAACCATCATTATGTAACTAAGACATAATATTTTTCTAAATGAATAACTGAGGGCTTATAAAAATATCTTGCATTTCCATGTGGGTTAGATATAAGTGATTAGCTCTCCCAGTTGCTAATTGGAAGACGGCTTGAATCCCGGTGAGTCACAGCTGAATTTTCATACTCTCTACGCCGAAAATCCGAATGCATATTTAAAAATAAGAATGGAATAGGCAAATATGGATTAAAAATACTTGCCATTTTAATATTTGATTTTATTGCAATTTCCTATACGAACTTAGATTTTCTTAAGAAGATAAAAAACTTTTTGCGATATTAAAAAAAATGTGAGTTTTTTAAGATTAGTGACCGGATTAAAGCTTTTAACTAACCTTCGGGTTCTGTTTTTTAAAATATAAATAATGTATTCAAACTTTGTAAATACAATTATTGTAAACTTTTTCATTTTTCTAACAAACTTTTGTTTATAAATCGATTTCTTGCAATACTTGTCTTTATTCCTTATGTAGTCCAAAGTCTGATTTCATTTGCCTTATACTGTTGCATTACTCGCTTCCTTTCTTTCTTACGTGCAAGGATATCTATTTTGTAGTGAAAGAGTTAGCCACAAGGTATATTTTCGTAGATTTTCTTATGTGTAATATGAATACGAGGCAGCTTCTCTTATAAAAGTGCTCTTAGAATATATCCCTATTCTTATCCACACAGCCCTCAAAAGTTATTCCATATCTGACTACACTAGTATCCTTACTTAATTATAATTTATATAGCTTTCTAGTGTTAATCGACATTACCAAAGGAAAAGATAAAATGTAAATGTCATACTTTTGCTATGGACCATACACAAATGAAAGTTAAAACGCTTAACCTTTTGAAATCGAAATATTTTCAATGCAGATTTATCACTGGGGATTTGCTCATTCCTTTGTTTTTTTGCCTACCAATCGCTGAGTGTTCTCTGAACACTGCTAGTTCAAAGCGATTTCACGCGGCTTATTCATGACGGAAATTTCGTGATGTATTTGCGAGCTAGATTCTTTTAAAATATCCTGGAAAAAGGCACACATGGTCTTAGGTAAAATCCTTTCTTCGTGCATGCTTTCAACAGGCCAATCAACGCTGTTGTTATTTGCTGACGTATTTCCCATATGACAAATGAGACTGGGCTCAATAGTGCCTTAAAGTAGAGGAACAAACCGTTTTCATAAACGTCCTTACCCGGCTTTTATTTCTTCAATAGTTGGTGTTAGATATATACGTACACTTACAAGATGAGGCAAAATGATGCAGTTTAGATGACGCAAAGATGTAATTTAAAATAAAAAATAAAAATTCTGTCTAAAATACGAAATCTAAATTTTTATTCATTCTTTCGAACCTTATATTTCGGACAGTTTTATACTTCTTATAGAAACTAAAACGCAAATTGTTTGGCTCCCGTACGATGCAAATTGACCAAAGTATTCAATTTCAAAATTTGGGATATTTGCCGTCATTTTGAATCTGAATAGAGTAATCGGCTTGTAAATAAATTATAATAATTTGAGACTAATTTCTCTCTCCCTCAGATGTCATTCCGTTATATTGCTGTGTGTTTTACTAGCGTCGTTTTTAAAATTTTATTACATTTCATTTACTAAAACAATTTTCACGCACTTAATTTAAAGTTTTATAAATTTTCACATGCGTAATTTATAAACATAAAAATATGCTCTGAAAATTCTTATGTATTTTTTTTACTTTTGTATCATCATCAGATAATTGTACAAAAATTTCATTAAAATACAAAAAACTATTTCTCATTTTTTTATTAATGCAAATAATATAATGAGTTACTATGTGCCAGCACTGTCATTTCTTTCTAGAACGCGAATTCTGTCCGTAAAATTCTGTGGGTGAGCACTCCATTTCAAAGAAAATGAAAGGAAAAAAGTCTGAAAGATTTCAGATTTTATATTACGCCTAAAATGGCATAACGTTTCTGTGTTACATTTATTTGTTAAATATCATGTTCGTCGCACTTAAATTACATAAAATACTATTCAACAGCAATATGACAAAATATTTAAAAAGGGCATAACTTTAGAATTTCCGATACACAGCCTCATGCAGGAGATATGTTTTCTCGTACAGTGTTGCCATTTCTCGCTTTGAAATCATTGAGTTTGTTAGTAAAAATTCGTTAAAGTTTACAAAATACGAAATAAATAATAAAACAAATTCCAAATTTGGGTTTAAAGTGTCCATACGCTAGCGGAGGACTATACTATTCGAAATTTGATGTCTGTAGGTACTGTTTTTTACAATGCTAATTCTTCATTATTTAATTTCTTTATACAGGGCTCTAATATTTGGCAGCAACAATATGAAAAGTGAAACTCTGTTTCATAGTGGACGATGCAAAATGCTAAACTTCACGTGATCTTATAACATCAGAAACTTTTTTAAATGTGTATAATTTTTATTTACCTATAAATATAAAATTATTGTATAAATATAAAATTGTTATTTACCTATAAATATAAATTATTTACCTATAAATATAAATTATTTACCTATAAATATAAATTATTTACCTATAAATATAAA
>KK114358.1:7230-30038 GCA_000611955.2 Stegodyphus mimosarum | reverse complement strand
CTTATATACTCCCTCATTCAAAGGGCCACTAGGGATTAGGGGACCCAGTCGCCAAATTCTGGTCGTAAAGAATCATCATCCACAAACTTTTAGTTCGGGCGCCACTGTAGAGTCATTAGGATTTCTGAGACAAGAGACGTGAAAACTGAGCAATGCCCTCGCCGGTGCTCAAACCTGGACCTCTCGAAAACGCGCCGAGTGTGCTACAGTTACACCACAAAGGCATGCAGAAAGGAGGAAGAAAATGCCTTATAAGCATGCCTTCGCGAAGGATTTCGTAAAGGAAACTGACTCTTATTCACGTTACACTTGAGGAAAAACCATGAAAACAGTTATCATCCGGCCCCTTCTCTGGAATTAGAATCCAGCTCAAACTACCAGTGTTAAGCGAATTAGCCACTCAACCGCTGGTGGCGTTTATTAGCATTTCTATCAAAAGACTTTGCAAAATAATTGCGTAGATGCAGTTATTAGGTAATAACGAATTAATGTATTAATTAAGTTCTCAATATAAAGAAAAACTTTCATTCAATTTATCGCTATCAGCACTCATATTTGGAGAGAAAATAATTTGTTTTCTGATAATAAAACATCTTTTCAACCGTAATATTTTGTGCACAAAATATCTAACACTTCCACGCACTTATTTTTTCAATTCTCTTATATTCCATTAAATACAAGAATAAAAGACATACAGATTTCTTTCTAAAAGAGTTCCAAGACACGGCGGAGAATTTCCCACCATGCAGATTTTAAAATTTCGGTTGCATTCCAAATTTTAATAAATTATCTGAACAAAGCTATTGATCTCCATAATTTTTTTCGGCATATTTATTTACTCGATTTAATATAATTTCTTGAGTTGAATATTTTAATTTCTACCTTGAAGAATTTTTCACATGTAAGTTCGCGTTTATAGTAAATAGTCAGTCAGAATTACAAATTCCAAAACTCAGGCATGATAAAAACAGCTTTGTCATTTCGTAAAGTAGAAAGAAAATACCATTAAATACTCCACTTGAAATACGAAGGCAAACAAAAAGTTAATTTTGACACTATATATCTTTTTCTTGTTGTTGAGAAATCAGAAACTTTAACCAACTTTTAATACGAAGATCAAATAGTCAATTATATATTATATGATTTATTAATAATGCATTTTTCATTACATTTCTGAATTTTTCCCATTTTTACTAAAGATTTGGGGATGTAATCAGCGACTGAGGATTGGGCTTTCATTACTACAATGTACCAGAAGGCACACGGTTGTAAAACGATTTGTCATCATTCAAAAAGCTTGCAGAATAATATACACTTGCTGTCCGACAGTAAGTCTTCACTCAGAGGGCTCTTCCGTAAAGTGCGCTATTCAAACAAATTTCACACCCTATTAAGAGCATTGTGCAAATGACAGCCGCCTGCCGAAATGCAGGGGGAAAGAAGACCTCGCGTAGCGTCTCAACACGTCTTAAGCATTTATCGAAAAACCTTGCCTCCGTGTATACACGTCTTAATCATTTCTCGAGAAATTTCAGTTCCGTGTATACGCGTCATAAGCATTTTTAGAGCGATCTCTGAAAACGTTTAAAGACGTCTTAAGCAGTTAAAGGGTTAACAGATAGTTACAAATACATTCTCGCAACCTTGCGACTCCAATTTCTTGTTTTAAACAGTATTTAGCAACTTTAAACACATGACATAAATGGAACTCTCAATAGAAAATAGAAAACAAGGAAAAATTTCACTTATCTTTTTGGCTTCTATACTCCTGCATCCTCTTGGCACAGAACACTTGAAATGTTAGAGTTGCCAAATTTCGGATTTTCAGTCTTCTCGGGCGGCTGGTATTCTGTTCTAGACATTCTTTTTTTTTATTCCTCGGACGTTGAAACATGGAATTTCCTTGTCGGTTGAGGATTTTGGAACTCCAATTATCTCTTTGTCTTGTACCTTGCCGACCTTGTTTCTGAATCTTTGAAAAACCTCTTAGTTCTTCTTGGTTCCAGGAAAGGAATAGACTTTGTGTCGTCAGGTTGCTTTCTTTTCACCCCCTAAAGTTCGCCTTGAGACTTGAAGAGTGAAGGTGGTCTGTCTCCTCGCTCCGAGAGTCCCTTTGACCGTAATAAGTGTAGGACGTACTCTCTCTCATACCTGCGATTTATACTGTCCCAGTAAAGTAGGCGGACAGTGGATTATTTGTCAGAGTAGGACGTCTGAATTTTTTGTTCTTATTTAGATTATCGTAGCATTTTTTAGTAGCTTAAACCATACTGATTTTGAGATGGCAAATATCATGAAAGCGATGTTTGATTTCATCAATCATGATATCAAGGAATTGGAAAAGACTTCAAGAAAGGCTCAGCTTTTCGATTCAGACATAAAACGTCTGAATGACCTAAGACAGCTGAAAGCACTCTTCTCCATCACCTTCCCGGACTTTGCAAATCATCCTTCAGCCGAAAACCAGCAACAGTCTGCCATGCCAAATTCCGCTCTGACCGCAAGTGGGAAACGACCGAGAACTCCGGAACCGGACACATAAAACAAGTACGCAATTCTGGAACAAGTTTCTGATGATCCAGACCAATCCCACAATGAAGAAAACTCATCGGAGCCTCCCTCGTCATCACAAAAAATTAAAAATAAATCCAAACCCAAGTCAGCTCCACTACCCAAGCCGAAAACGCAGGACGCAGCCCAAGATGTGCCTAAGCCACAGGAAGAATCTTCTAACCACGAGGCGCGGGACGCGGATCCTGCTCCTCCAATGAGAAACCAGGATGCAGATCCCCAGCAACCAATGGAACCACAAGATTCTCAAGCCAACAACGGTTTCCAGTATCCCAGGAGAAATACGAAAAGCCCACTGATTATGGTTCAGGACACTACCATCACTTGGAAACAACTAAATGATCTTCTAGAAAAAGGAAAAATGGAGTTTAAACAAAAATGAGAAGCGACTATGATTTCGAAATAAAAGTATTCGATACTGATATGCATAGGCAGATCATCGCCTTACTGGATAAAAAGCATATCAAATATTACACGCATATGTTGCCGGATGAGAAATTGCTAAAGGTCGATATCCGTAGCATTCCATCATATACCGCCTCAACAGAGGTTGGTGAAGCCCTTGTTAACCTTGGATACACGATTAATAAGGTTGTCCAACTTACAAGAAGGCGAGGTACAGAAATTCAAAAGATGCCTCTATATCTCGTCATGCTTCCAAAAAGCGACAAAGCCAGAACCATTCAAGACCTGGAATACCTGATGAGACTTCGCGTCACACTTGAGACCTACAAAGGCAGACGAGGCCCCACTCAATGTTATCGTTGCCAAAACTTTCACCATGCTCAAGCAAAGTGTCACCTCCCTCCGCGGTGTGTAAAGTACGGACAGGGACACGAATCCAAAACTTGCACTAAATCACCAGACGAGCCAGCCACCTGTGCGAACTGTGGCTTAAATCATAGAGCATCATTTCGTGGATGTAGCCACTTCCCCAAGCCCCGGCAATACTCACAGGGAAAAATGTTGTATTCGGACAGACTCATCATGAATAGTGCTCAGCCTCCCCAAAGCAGGCACGCACCTGAGATTGCAGAGCTCTCAGCGAAGCTAGAAGAGACCATAACATTGATAGCAACCCTTACGGCTGCTATCTCCATTCTGAAGAATACAACTACTCAGCTTAACGCTGCTGCTGCACAAAATTCAGTCATGCCTCTAAAGAAAAATCATGACTAATTCTCATCACAATTTTTCTCCGCTCACCATTACTCTGTGGAATGCACAGAACATCACACAAAAATACCCGAATTTCAGGACTTTTTAATTCGCCATGAAGTGGATATTAGCATTGTCACTGAGACACATGCAAATTCGAAGCACAACATCAATATCGCAAATTACAACACTTATCGATGCGACAGAGTAAGACACCGTGGTGGAGGTGTTGCAGTTTATGTGAAAAGAACCCTTTGCTCAGGATTATTATCTGAGGATAATACGAAAGCATTTGAAGTCATCTGTGTAAATGTTGTACTGCCCAAAATTGGAAATACCAAAATTTGTGCATTTTATAACCCTCCGGATAACAGAATCTCAGCACCAGATCAGCACTTTTATCTACAAGACCCTGCTCCCACAATCATTGGAGGAGACTGTAATTCAAAACATGTGGACTAGGGCTGCAATCATAGCAACGCAAATGATCCTACTATCAGAGACTACGTTGAAAATAATCCCGTCTTCCTTTTGACACACGAAGAGCCTACGTACCGCCCAAATACTCCTCGCAAACGACCCGATTTTCTTGATTTTTATCTCTCAAATTTTAACATACTCCTTGCAATAGAAGTAATACAAGAGCTTTCCTCAGATCATGTCCCAGTAATGGCAGGGTTGGGATACAGCAAGCCAGAAGAAATAAAGAAAAGGAAAATTGTGGATTGGAAATTACTTCATAACCTCGCAACTACATCACCCATAAGTTTGGGTTCTCTTAAAACCACAGTTGATATCGAGAATGCTGCAAAAATCTTTACGAACACTCTTCAAGATTTCCTTGCACAAGCAACTACGGAAAAGATTAATTCCTATCATTACGGCGTCCTCCCCATGCATATTCGTGATTTAATCAAGCAACGGAACAGAACTCGCAAACTCTACAATCATACCTGGGATCCTACCTTAAAACCATTAATTAATAGACTCACCAGAAAAATAAACTCTAGCATCCAGCAGCATCGAAAGGAATCTTGGAATTTAAAAATAGAAAACTTAAATCTTGAAGACGGCTCATTCTGGAGACACATTCGTAAACGAAAAAACCCAGCGATCAACCCTCCTCCAATCAGAACTCAATCTGACATTGCCTACACCAATAAAGGAAAAGCAGCAGCTTTCGCCGACCACCTGACTCAGCAATTCACACCCAACGACTTCCCAGTACACCAAACCTCCATTGCCGCCATTACTGGCCACGTCACGAACTGGCTCAACGCACAGTTGGAACATAACGCTATTAAACTCACTACCCCAGGTGAAGTTAAAAGTATCATCAAACATTCAAATAATAGAAAAGCTCCTGGACCAGATCAAATTTCAAATAAACTCCTTAAGCAGCTCCCGCATGGTGTCATCTGCAAGTTAACATCCATTTACAACGCCTGCCTCACGAACTCTTATTTTCCGAATGTTTGGAAACACGCTTCGATCTTTCTAATTCCTAAACCCAAGAAACCACCTGATAAACGTACTAGCTGCCGACCCATAAGTCTACTGTCTACGCTGGGAAAAATTTTCGAGCGAATTATTTATAACAGATTGCAAAATCACCTCGACTTCAGCCCGAAAGAACAACATGGGTTCAGGAAAGGACTTTCTACCACCCATCAACTAGTTCGTATCTCAGAATTCATAGGTTCGGCTCTCAGAAATAAACTTAGTATTGCTTTCTTCATGCTAGACGTGGCCAAACCTTTTGACCGCGTCTGGCATGAAGGCCTCATCTATAAGCTCATACAACTGCACATCCCGAGAGAACTCATCCTCATCCTGAAGTCATTCCTCGAAAATCGTACCTTCTCAGTTAGACAAGGTGATTATTGCACTAATCCATATCCTATACTGAGAGGGGTCGCCCAAGGTAGCATTTTAGGACCCATTATCTATATTATATATGTTCATGATTTCCCAACCTTCCCTGAAGATTACAACTTTCAACTGGCCTGTTACGCGGATGACATCGCACTTATACAAAAATCTAGGAAGCCTAACAACGCCATTGCACAATTACAAAATAAAATGCAACAAGTGGAAGAATGGTGCAAAAAATGGAGAGTGAACATAAATGCAGACAAATCCCAAATTCTACTCATCCGGCGCTACAAGAAACTGGATAACATCTCCGCTACAGTGACCTTATTTGGAAAACCAATCCCACTTGCAACCCAAGCTAAATACCTCGGCATCACCTTTAATCGAATTTTCAGCTGGTCTACGCACATAAATATTACCAGGGGGAAAATCTTCGGAATTATGTGCAAGCTCTTTCACCTCCTAGCTGAATCCTCAGGTCTTAGCTTAAATAGGAAGAAGAGAATTTACACGACGATCATAAGACCTATTCTTACTTATGCACCTCCAGTCTGGGCAAATGCCAAACCGAACGACATGAAAAAGCTACAAGTTATTCAAAACAAGTTCCTCAGGATCATCACAGGAGCTCCGTATTACATCAGAAATAAAAATTTGCACCGTGACTTAAAAATTGAATATGTGAAACCCTATATTAACAAGCTCAATGAAAATTTCTACAGAAAAGCAAATCAAAATAGCATAGCGGACTTTTCAAATATTTTAAATTACGATATCACAGAAGATGACTATTACAATAGGCCTTTCACTGCTCACACCATCAATATGTTGAATCTACACTCCTAATTACCTTTCCCCATGTTTTGGTTAAAATGTAGCCCATATTGCAGATCAGTACTTAATCTTGCTTTGCCTAAATCTCCTTTCTTGGCCAGCTTCGCAACAAACCGATAGATGTAGCCACATATACCAGCAGGTAACCCTAAATTCCAATTCTGCGTCTAGTTACGGAATCACCCATAGATGGCAGCACGCAAAAGCGAGAAGATAACATCGGCCGGCTTCTGGACTTTATTTTCTACACCCTCTCCAGTTTTCAAGGGACTTATTTGAGACAATTTTCTTGTTTTTCCTCTCTCCCTGCTCCCTCCACGGGATTCATACAGGAACCTTTCAACACCATGCCCATTGTGGACTTCCTTCAGGTTTACAGGAAAGTACTGCAAACGCAGTAGAACCCCTGTATAACTACCTCTGTATCAAAGTATGTATCAAAGTATCTTTCTTTTCATACTTGCTTTCGGCTGGCATATTCTTCTGGCAACGTATTGTGGCTTGGGATCTGTAGTTTGCCGTTTTCTTTGCTTATCTTTCAAGAGTCTTTTTCGCTGTCTCATAGGCGCTGGCTCTTGTTGAAGGGGAAGTTCTATTTGTTTAGTACTCCTCGTTCTGGCGGAGCTTGGATCTTGTTGAAGTTGCCTTTGTTTTGATATGGTCTCTTTAGTGTTAGCGGCGTTTCTTTTTGTTGCTGGGAGATCCTTGTTTGGCGACGGTGAAATTAATATTCTCTGTGCTGTTTCAGGAGCCTGCAATAAATCTTTTAAGATTAGAAAATCTGTACGACTATAATAGGTTTTACCTTGATCGATGTTCGCGATAGTTGTTGTCCATTTTCTGATTTTAAGTAAACCGTTAAAAATGTTATCTTCTTTATGATAAAAGGGCACTCAAACCTGGGCTCAAATCTGGCTACCCTATTTTCGGGTGAAGATGACAAGGAGTGCTTTAATTTAAGCACTTTCTGGCCTATGATATATTTTACATCAAGTCTCTTTCTACTGTAGTATAACTGTTGTTTCGACCTCGCCGCATCTGAATTTTGATGGCCTCATTAATAATTTTCTGAATATCGTTCAATTTAAACTCTTCTTGTCTTTGTTGAACGAAAACTAGCTTATCCAGGGCGTTAAAATGTTTCTTCCTAGGAACAATTCTGCAGGGGTTTTCTTTGTTTTGTCATGCTTTGCTGTTCTCAAGGCAAAGAATGATTCATTGACGCAGATGTCCCAACGGTCATGATAATTCTTAACATATCCCCGGATCATTTTAACTATATTTTTATTTACGCGTTTCGCAATATTTGATTGCGGTCTATAAGGTATCATTTTTAGATGGCGTATGCTAGGGCCTGTGCACAGATTTTCAAATAAATTGCTTACGAATTGCCTACCATTATCTCATATTACCTTTACTGGGGCCTCGTATTTTAAAATATATTTATTTAGAAACGAACCTGCTACTATTTTTGCTGAAGCCCGTTTAAGGGGAAACATTTCTACCCATTTTGAGAAATGATCCACGATGGTTAACAAGCATCTATTTTTATTAATCTTTGCTTTAGGGTAGGGAACAAACAAATCAATGCCAACCAATTCATTTGGGAAAGTGGTTTTTATCATATTTAAGTACCTGGCCAGGTTGTAATTAATGTCGTTAATTAATTGACACAAGTGACACGACCTGACATACGCCGTCACAAATTTGTATAACTGCGGAAAATATACCGCTTCGCGAACCCTTTTTAGGGTTTTCCTAACAGCAAGATGGGCTCCTAATTTCGAGTCATTGAGCTCCTCTAGAATAATTAAGTGTAGACTCATTGAGACTACCGGCCGGAATTCTTGATTATCGTTGGTTGTTTTCGTGTAAAAGAGCAATTTATCTATAATTTCATAATGAGCCACCCTATTGCGAATAGCCGTTAAGTCTACATGTTCAAAAGTTTCGGGATCTTCCAGGTAAGCATAAATATCTTTAAATTCTGAGTCCGTCTTTAACTCGGCGATTATTGTTTCCCGGGATTCAATTATTTTTTGCAGTTAGTATTGTACATTTAATTGTATTTCCGTCTTCATCGATATTAATCCTCGAAAGGGCATCTGCAACTACATTTTATTTCCCCGGCGTGTGTTTTATAATTAAGTTAAACTCTTGCAGTTTTAGTGCCCAAAGTATGAGTCGAGGCGAAGGAATTTTTCCGGAGTATAGGCGACCAACTACCGCGTGATCTGAATACACAGTTATTGGGGCACTCCCAAAGAACACCAAGAATTTTTGCACCAATAGTAAAACTGCGAGAGTTTCCCGCTCAGTTGCAGTATAATTTCGCTGAGTTTGATTAAGCGTCTTGCTAAAAAAAGCTATCGGTTGCCCATTTTGAGAAAGAACTGCGCCAACTGCATAATCTGATGCGTCCGCTGCGATTTCTAAATTTTGATCCCCTTCCGGGAATTTAAGCACAGGAGCATTAATTAAGGCGTGTTTGAATTCTTCAAACGCCGTGTTCGCCTCCGCTGTCCATGTGAACCTATTCTTTTTTCGTTAAAGCACCAACAAATGTTCAACTATTTTAGCAAAATCATTAATGACTACTCTATAATAGCAACACATCCCCAAGAAGGACGATAACTTCTTAGACGTAGCTGGCTGTGGATAACGTTTGATCGCTAAAATTTACGAATAGTCAGTTTCTATACCGTTTTTCGAGATTTTATAGCGGAGGTACCTCAATTCCTTGGCGGCAAATTTGTACTTTTTAGAATTAACTTTAAGGCCCGCTTCATGTAATAATGTAAACACTTCCTCTAAATGTTTAATGTGTTCTTCTAGGGTTTCGCTTGTTACAATAATATCATCGAGATAAATGACAGTACTTTTTCCGAAAACTTGCCTTAAAACAATATCCATAACTTTTTGAAATGTAGCCAGAGCTCCGCTTAAACGAAACGGCGTTCTTAAAAAGGCATACACTTTGCGATAAACGCTGTCTTTGCGACATCCTCGGGTTTTACTGCAGTTTGAAAATAGCCTGATGTCAGGCCTAAGGTTGTCATATATTTAGTTGACCGAATTTTTCTTATAATTTTATCCATTATCGGGAGGGGATATCTGGGGTATTTCGTTATGCTACTTAATTTTCGGTAATCAATAGCGAATCTCCATGCGTTCTGATCTGCAGCTGGCAGTCCATTCTTCTTTCTGCATAAAACTACAGGAGTAGCATAGGGGCAGGTACTTGGAGTAATTATTTTATCCGCGAGCATTTTCTTATGTGTTGCTCCAGAATATCTTCCTTCACCCGTTCATAACGGTACGGTTTGGAGCGAACTGGGGCTCTTTACCAGTTTCAATCGAGTGAGATACAATCTGACAGAAGCCAGGCTTCTCCTCAAATAACTGGGAAAATTTTCTTACCAGTGTTTGAATCTTCTCTTTTTCCATTTCTTCAAGGTGATTTAGCTCAAATTTCGGGATGGCGGTGCGGTGGTGGGTTGACTAATATTGCGTGGAAGACAAGAAATTGTCAAAATCACGCGACATGTGCCCAATATTTTCTGGCCGAAAGCAAAACTTAGTACATTGCTTGTATAACTCTAAAGAGGAAGATATAAAATGAATCACTTACACCGTCGTATAATGCCATTCACGCAGAACACCTTTCACTTGTAATTCAGTGTATTTATTATATCACACAAAATAAACATCATCAACATAATTAAGTTCTTGGTTATTTAAACTTACGAGTACACATAACACATGCATTAGCGTTCGGATGCATCCAATGGCAAGAGGAAAAGGGAAATGGCAAATGTTCGATCTGTTATCATCGAAGGTTAATTGCACACGAAATTGTTCCTCATTGATTGGCCGAATTTATGAAGTTAACTATTCAATGTATGGTATTAATTTCATGGTGTGCGGCGCTGATGAGTAAAATGGGCGACACTTTCGCAGACCTCTTTCTCTCAAACTTGTTGCATGCTTGTGTTACATTAATGACCTCCCAAAATAGATCAAAGCCACGATCAGACATTTTCTTGAACACGGAATCGGAAAAATCTTTTTCTTCTTAGAAACACTTCCTTCTATTTCAACAACATGAGAACTCTTAAGCCATTTCTTTCGTTACGGGGTCACAGCACGTGGCGCCGAAGAATTCATTCCGCGGGTAAGCGCGAGCAAACAGGCGCCGCGCACCGTCTCGCAGCAGTCCAGAAGAGAAGAGAGCAAAAACCAGTTCTGAGGGAATTTATTTTACCCGCGCGTAAACGATTACGATGCAACTAACGACGCTCGATTGCTTACGATGCTTGATGTGAGACAGGCGGTTTGTTCAACTTCCATTTTATCCATCTTGACCTCTAAGGTAGAATCTTTTAAATTTATTTTTGCGCTAGTTGCGAGGAAGAAATCAACCCCCAATATGACTGCGGTTAGCAAATTCCTTACCACAAGAAAGTTTATTTTCTGGACCTCGTGTTTTATTTGAACATGCAGCTCCACTTTTCCCAAGCAGACACACTGTTTCCCTTGGGCAGCAATCACGCGTTGTCCCGTTGTCTTAAACAGCCTGTAGCGACGAAAATGTTTTTTTAAAAAATCCTGTGACAGGAAGCTGCATTGAGTCTCGGTATCCAGTAAGGCGGTCGTAGGGACGTCGTTTAGTAGTATTTGGATTTCTGGCAAGGCCAAATTTTGCACGATTACCGTATTCAGCTTGATTTCTGAGGAGTTTACTTTCTCAAACGATGACTTCACCCTCCTCCTAGTCACCGTGATTAGTTTAAATCCCCTTTTCCGTCCCCTTTGTCTAAGTGCTTTTTATTTCCCCACGCTTTGGTCTGATTGGCTTTCCTTCTATCCGATTTTGCCACTTTCCCCTCTTGTCGATAAGAATTCTGCTGAGCTTGAGGTTTCATCTGATCGTGAAACCTTGAATACTGCGTAAACTTCTTCGCACGCGCGCTTTCCGCCGTTCGCCTACTCTGAAATTTGTCAGCTAATTCAAATAAGCTTTCCACGGTTTGTGGATTTCTAAATTGAAGAAAATCTTGAATTGACGAAAGCAACCGCGGTAAAATTATTTTCATGATTTCATTGTCGGGCCTTTTCCCATATAGTAATTTGACAATGTGGATCTTCCTTAAGATAAAATATGTTACTTCGTCCACATTAGTTTGGTATTTACTGAATAATTCTGATTCGAGTCTTGCGCGGTCTTTTACAACTGAGAATGCTTTCAATAGAGAATTTTTCAAATTTTCCCAAGTATACGTTTCGGATCCTGGATCCCTCAACAAATTCTTGCCAATATTCTTGCACCAGCTGAGAGCTTGACCTTTTAAATTCTTCATAGCGATGATTATTCCCTGCGGCGGATTCACAGGATATAACGTGAAGTGTAACTCCAGCTGTTCCAGAAAGGTCATTACGGATCCTTTGCCGTCAAACGTTGCTGTTGGCTTCATCGCCGCTCTCATTGTCTCTAAGACGAATCTTAATCCCTCCATCGGGTTTGGTTGTGCTTAAGGAACTGAAAGGTTGGAAGGGTCAATGAGAAATCTTCAATACCCAGCGGCATGGTTCGTTCAAAACAATTTCGGGCGTCAAGTGTGGAGTTTTACAATTTAATCCTGAAGTTCTAACTTAGAACCCCACGAACAAGCGAATAATCGCTTAGGTGTGTGAACAGAACACGTAAGACTTAAAGATTGTTTACAACCCTTTATTTTTCAGTATATTTACAATCAGTTCCTACTTGGAAACTTTACACAAAACCTCCACTTGGGCTTGAACTTAAAATAATAATAATTTAAACTAAAACTAGCTTAACTAAGTTATTTAAAATGTTTAGCCGAATCTATCAGAGATCTAACTAGTTGGCCCCTAAGTATTAATAAAATCGGTGAAGCCAAGCTAGGGCCTAAGGTATGGCCGAGCGTAGCAATAGCTCAGAGAGACGTAGACAAAAGGCAAACGCGCGCTAGTCAGGGAATCAGACTCTCTTTCTAGAAGTCGGTGAAGTCACGACTTAAATAGTACTCTTTCTCGTTTGCATTTCTGCGTTTCTGAATTTACATTCTGGCAGGAAATTATAAGCTGAAATTAGAATAAGATAGGGAAGATACAAAACTTAAAATAACTGTTAATAAACTTAGGATAAACCTTACAATATATATACATATACATGTATGTATGTATAAATTATATAACAATCAACAAAGTTATATAATATATACATATATGTATGTATAAATTATATAACAATCAACAAAGTTATATTCATTGGTTTTACCCCATGTGTCATCATCAAGCAGATATTTTGGAGTCATCAGGCTCCTGCTTCCCTATTGTCAATGTGATTTGTATGTTCTATCAAGTTATGGGGAAAGGTATACGGATGTAGTGATGAGCAATGAAAACAGAATCCCTGAAAGTTGTGAAACTAGTATTACCCCATCTTGTAGTGTATCCGTTCTGTGATTATTTCTTTGTGTGAATAAAAGGGTATTTTAACCCTCCTCTGGACTCTGGAGTCATTGAATACACATGAACTCAGCAATAAACCGCTATAAAGTTCATTAGGTTCTGCTGCATTTACCATAGACAAAGTACCGAGGACCATTATAAAGTGAGCGTTATTAATACAAAGCTTTCAAATTTTGTATGTTGCATAAAATTTGGTTATTTCACATGTTATAATAGGATGCTCAAGAAACTATGTCAGATTTTTATACTCTATTCACGACATGAAATTTTGATTACATATAAGGTGTTAGCTTGTAAGATCTGTCTTTGCTATTCCACATAAACTCAGTTAGATCCTACAATGAAACCGTCGAATTCTCGCACAGGCGTGAATAAATTACCAGCACAGAAGAAGGGTGAAAAGTAACCCTTTATTAATTCAAAGTTTAACAGAAAGGCACGATCTTCGTGCGTTACGAAACACCGTCAACTTACAATGAGAACTTAAATGTAGAATATAATTCAAGTCGAATCTAAAATAGGTGTTGGATTAAGCACGTTAATTTACACCTAACAGGTTGACTGAGAAAAACCTAACAGGCGTGATGATAATCCGAAATGGCCAAAAGGCTTATTAGCGTAATAACGAGATAGCAAAGAAACGTGCACTGGCTAGCGAAAACAGGCTTTGAATAAACTCAGAGATTTACCCGTTTAAATGTTCACTTCACTTAACTTTAAGTTTACATCCTGGCGCGAAACTAGTTGAAAGGTTCAGGAAAGATATCAAACTTAAATAAATTTGTTATACAAAATAAGGGAAACCCTACAAGCTTATTTCTTTACTTAATTGTGTGGAAAGTTAACTTTTTATATGTACTGATGTTTTTAATTGATTTCGTATTGTTCCAATTTTTGGAAGATTGAAACAAGACAACACACACAAACGAATCCCGAAGTTCGACCAGTTTATATATCCTAAACATGTGGCAGTATATTCAATTTTCAGAACTCATCATTCATGAATTTCAATCTTTTTGGCTAAATATACCTCTTTAATTAGAAGAATTCAAGAATTCCTTTGTATTATACTTTCACTACTAAGTAGTTCTGAGGAAGCTGAGTTTATTTCAGACTTTAATTTCATTTGAGGAAATAAGGATTGATGTATATAATATTCCATGTGTATTTTTTTTCTTCCAAGAACAGATTCAGAATACTTCTAAGAAACACTGTTCTTTTAGCGGAGAATCACCGGCAATGAAAGGCTCCCGCTTTCCTCTTTTCCTTCGAGGAGGAAAATATAAGCATTTAACTCTCGTAGTCCTTGTAAATCGATACGGCAACCATTTGGTTTAGCAGGATATAAAGGAAAGCTCTCTGTGTTGTCATGGTTACTAGTCCTCGATCGAAAGCTTAAAAAAGGAAAGGGGTAAGACGTGATGAGCTTCTCGGTTTATGGTGCAAGCCGATACAGTGTAACGCTTCATTCTGCAAACTCAGTAAGACTGTGATTTTATGCTTGGTATGTGATTTGCAAAAAGCAGAACCTTATCATCTATTCATACTTGGAGAATTTTACTTACATCAAACTCATCTACACCACAAATTTCCTTTTAAATTATTCTCTGGTTAGAGGGAAAATTTCATGAACAAAAGTCATAAACACATCCTGCTGTTTACCTTCTGAAGATGGAAAAAAATTAAAAAGAAACTTTATCTCACAGTATTTGTATATTTCAATTCAAGATTTGCTATTCCATATATATCGGTAGCAAAGTAATTAAATTACTGTCAATTCCTATCTAAACGAGGTGCCGAGGATGACGTCTACGCTATCAAAAACCATAGAAAAGAAGAAAAACAGATGCTATAAATAACAGAACAATGTTCTTAACAATTTACCTGTATTTTCAAGCAGATTAATCTTAAAACAAGTTTTTTGGGTTGCATAACTTAAATCAGTTTTCTAAGTTCCGTTTCTCTGGAAGCCTTTTTCAATCACACTTTCCGTTTATCCATATTTCTTTCTCACTTTCAGGGTGCACATGTTGTTTGCTTTTATTAACATTACCCTAATATTTCGAGTAGAGTTAAGGCGAAAAAACGTTTAATGACTATAAGCTTGAAATCTTAAAAATTAACAAATATAGATTTAGATGATATGGGAAATTGTAAATAAACCTATAGACTCAAGGATAATTTTAAGCTAATAGCAGAAATTTATTAAAAATTACGATAAGATGGGAAAGGTATGAAATGATAAAGTAGAGTTTTTATATAAAAAAAAAGCAGGGCCTAACGGCTTTTATTGTCAATGTTTAACAAATAATTTATTTACCTAATTTAATAAGAATGAAAAGCAGAGTAATTTGGATATATTTTAGAACATAATTATGTTATTAAACCTGAAAAAATTTTTTTTTCAGTTCGTTATGCACAAATGTCTCCAGACAAAAATTACAACACCTATTATTCTTCTCTATATCTCGTTTAAAAATATTAAAAAAAAATATGTGTACTGGAAGACATTTATTTTTAAGGTAAAAGGAATTTTTTGAGATATTTTAAATGGATTAAAAAAAGCTGTATCCGCCATCAGATTTTGCCGCAGTTAAATATCCGGGTACTGAAAAATATTTACTTACGTACTTGTCCAAAAACATGGTTTTCAGGGTGCAAAAGTTTATTTTAATCTCTTTTTCTTCCATTAAATTTTTGCATATTTTTATTTCTCACTTGAAATTTATTTTTATACTTTGTTTCCATACATGATTATAATCAGTATTATTTTAATTTACCTCAATTTTTTAAAAGTAATCTAGATACTTTCTAGTTTGAATTTTTCTATCTGCCTAGCATTTACTAGAAACTATTACATTAAACTTATTATTACTTTTGACTTTTATTAAGCAATCCTAATACCGATACTTCTCAATTTTGAGTAGTTGCTTAGTGTTTCAGATTTCCAACGCTTTCTTTCTATGTCTACTTCTTTAGGCTGTCTATCAGTTTCGCTAACTGACCAGCATTCAGAGTTTCTCTTTATCCATGAAGGCCTATCTCAAGACTTAAATACAATTATGCCCCTAGCAGAACAGTGACAATAAATTAGCAATATTCATACTCTCTGTAACATGTTTCCATGCTTGAGGATTTGTCAAATGACGAATTTCTTTAACACGATTGGTCACGAAAACTTTGAGATCTGTTAAATAAAGCTCTTTGATGCTTAAATTTACCAGCTTAGCGTCTACAAGCCATCAACTCCAACCTTTGCATATTCAGCGGTTTGAGATAAACCATTCTATATTTCGCTCTAATAAGAACTACTTTCAAATCAGAATCAACTACTGATCGAACAAACGCGCACACAACATCTGCCCCTTTGAAAGCGTGAACAAAAACAGGCAATTCAGAAGATGAATTAATTGTCATGACGAGGCAGTTAATATATTTCGGTAGTATGATGAGGAAAATGTCCTGTTCAGATGTTCGACTCTAAGCTGCAATTTTCAAACTGCAAATCTTTTTATTTCACTCCATATCATCTCTACGATGTAACTAAAGTTTTCGTGCGTGTAAGTCTAGAAATTTCAAATTTTCGGGAAATTTCAATGAATGACTTCAGTGGTTCGGTGTTTGCTGAAAAAGAAGTCCTTATTCGGTTTCTACAAATTTTACACTGCCGCAAACTAAATTAAAAATCACGGAATTAGAAATCTCTTCACTGAATTCAAGAACTGCTGAAGTACGTTCGGAGTAAATCAGCAATAATGAATGAGAAAGTGCACCAGGTCTAGAAAACTTAAATAAATGTTTGAAAAACGAATTTATCGACTTTTATGACTACTGACTTTTATTCTCATTTACAGATGAAAAGGTCTTCTATTCAGTTTCCATTCGAAGCAAATAATCACATGTTCCTAATTTGTGCTTAATACAGAATATATTAATTGTAATAAGAATACATTATTTATAATAGAATGCATTTGTAATAGAATACTTAAAATACATTTCTTTATCTTCCAGGAAATATTGCTATGTTGGAAGCTTCGATCATACGCTTCCATTAAATAAGACTCTACCGACTCATGTTATGTGGCGAAAAAAATGCTCTTCATAAGAATAATAAAGCATAAATTTATTTACAAAAATTCATGTTCGTTATGGTTTTTCACATATCTCTGTCTACCTTACCATGCCTCTACCTATGAGAGAAGAACAGAAAATACTGTTGCTAATCCGCTGCAGCTAAATATCAAGAGGTGTGCTTCGTCAGTTGCCAACAATTGCATCTACTGATAAAATATCTTATGTTATGAACAATCGAAGGTATATTTAAATTAAGCATTGAAAATTAAAGCTATTCTATTTCGAGAAAAAACTGGACTAGAGAATGTGGGAAGTTTTATGGTAAAGTGATGAAAGACTTAAATGTGTTGTGAAAAACAACTCCGTTAGAGAAACGTATCCCTCATAGTCTTTGGATAGAGATGAGTCAGAAAGATATCGAAAGTGCTATAAAGGAAAATAACTATATGCCACTGATGTGCAGAGAAATGTTTTCAAATATCTCCAGCGTCTGAGAGACCCGAAGTGAACTAATTGCTCCTAAGGATGTATGATTTTATACAACTTCCATATCCAATTGAAAGATTGAATATTGTCAGCTCCTTAATTTTTTGATTACTTAACGCAATACCAGTACTTCTAGTTGATTACTATGAATAATAAATATTTATTTTCTATCTTTGCATAAATCAATATAATCTAAAGATTGAAATGGTCTGTGAATATGATCCAATTCAGTAGACCAACAGTTATAACAGTTATCCTTGAACCTGCAAGCACAGCGTGCAACCAGTGAACTGATAAGAACATTGCAGTGAGATAAGCGTTCCAGTTTGATAAGAGATTATCTTTGATTGATTTTCCTGAGGTAATCTCTTTTAATTTTAGGATTTTCAGCCTTTGCAGTTTCCTTTGTATTCCAGACATTTTACCAGGTACATAAATTGTTATTTCCTATGTACCCTTAACAATTTTTATGCCCAAATTTAATGACTGATCCGCAATTCCTTGATTTTAGAAGTAAATTTTTAATTTTCTACCATGTATAACTATATAGTTTAATATGTACCCTTAATTCTAAAGTATTTCTTATATTTTTACTTAAAATCTCATTGATGCATCAAGCAGGAATTTGATTTATTTCAAGGTTAAAAGGTAAGAATGAATAGTTTATTAAGAGGCCGAAGTTTTAAAAAAGAAATAATTTTAAATTCTGAGTTAGTAAAACGTATTATAAAGTTAATAGGTCTTAATTTTGAGTCACGATTTGGATAAAAATGTTATAACTATATAGCAAGGGGATTGAAAAATTAATGACTTTAGGAATCGTTTTTGGTCGTGAATTTGACGGAATCTGTGATTAGAAATGTAGTAATACTTGTTTCAATCATAGTAACTGAAGTTTCCTTCAAGTAATATACGTATTAAATAAACAATATAAAGACCTGCATTTTATTACGAAAATATATAGTAATATTGTAAAGATGTTTGAGAATAAATATGAACAAAGGGGGAAAAAGAGGGATAGGAAGAAAGGGGGAAGAAACAGTAGTTCAACAGTGTTTTCTGAACTACTGTTAGGAAAAAAAAATGAAAATAATATTTATCGCGAAAAAAGGGCAAATGAAACTGAAAATTGTTTAAAGTTAAGGATATTTACTGAGAAAATGTATCTGTATAACAGAGTGAGATGAAATCAATAGTAATAAATTATTTTATTATGTATAAAATACAGTTTTATCTCAGCATCAATATTATTTATTTATGGAACGCTTAAGAAAAATAAACCAATCACCAATATGTGGATATCCGCCCCCCCCAAAAAAAAGGAAGAAGAAGAAAAAATAGTAATAACAACATCTCAAGTTTTGTTCTTGTGACTAAAGTCACTTGAAGAAGAAGGATATTTTTCTAGAAAAGATACACATGGAGTTGATTCTGGAGAATGATTCATAATTTTCTAAGCAGTTCGTTTTTCCATTTTAGGGGCCTCTTTTTGTTGAAAATTTGGTCAATTTTATAGCGATAAGTTTGTGGAGGTTAATTCATTTTGACTAAAAGTTAATTTTTAGTTAAAGCAACTTTCCTTTTCACTCTCTCTTTCACCCACGCATTCTTGCCAGAATGTTAATCAGTTATTTATTCACAGAGTAAGGGAGAAAGTGTTATTTAAGCGAAAAGTTGATTTTAGAGCCTGTTATGCCTGCTTGAAGGCCACGTTATAACTTAACCAGATTTTACAAGTGTGAAAAATAATAATGAATTATGATCTCCTACAGTGGAGATCTTTGTAATTATATTTCTAATTCAAAAATCAAAGTAGGAAAATTAATTGCTGAAGCCACAGAACACTACAAATTCTTATAGGCTTCTATTTTCAGCGACAAAATAGATCATCCGCCTGGAATTTTTATGATTTTTCTCTATATGTAAACTAAATACGAGCACGTTTATCTTAGAAAGTTAGCCGGAAGTGGAATATCTCTATCTTGGGAGACAGATATCGCCTGCTCTAGTAAAATTAGCAAATCTAAATCCAAGACCAATAGTAATATGTTTGGGGCCCTACTTTAAAAATCAAAGGTAGCGAAATCAAGACAGAACGTTTCTCAAAAGATGATAATTGACGATCTCAAAACAACTTGATTATTAGTATGGAACATTTCTGCATTCGGCGCACTGTCCGGTTCCTCTATATCGCCCCCTTACATTTTTATACTTTTATCTCAGAATTACATATTGCATACATAAAATTTCTCTAAATTAATGTTCTTTGGATTTGTAAACCATTTTATGCTAGACCCAGCTGGTCTTCTTTTACTCATTGGGAGTTAATGCTTCTTGCAGACTGCCGATTCATAAATTAAAAGTTACTTTCTTTTCTAGTTTCCCCTAATCGTTCACACAAAGGACAAAAACAGCCCTCCTTATAGTGTTAATTCCTCAGCAAAGAGAGATAGCACTGAACGGAGGGCAGTACGTTTGTTTATTTGTAGACATCTTGACTTTTTTTTACCTCAAAATTCAAGCATTACCAAAATCTACTATAAAAAATATGCTCTCGAAGGTATAAAATTTTTGTTTAACGCAAATTATAACACGCGATCAATTAAACTATCAGACACACTCACACACAACATATATAATCAGATATATTACGGATATATAATCATATATAATCAGGTGATGAACGAAGAAAATAAATCCTAGCAGTGAAAGAATATGAAGGAATTCAAAGCATAATGAAAGTTTCATTTATTTCCAAATCAAAGAACTTTTTTATCGCTTTAGTATTTGAAAGGCTGTTAGATTAAAATGTAATAAACGTAAAAATATATGAAAAAAAATAAAACTTTTAACGAAGAAAAAAGAAAAATAGAATTAAACAATCAAATACATTTTCAGCATTAAAACCAATTTTAAATGCGACAGTGCGTTTTTCTGCCAATGCGTAAGCTTAAGAAAGTAGACAGAAATCTGCATTGTTTGACCTATGAACATACGATAATAGATAAGCGATACCAGAAAAAGAAAATTTGAAAAATTTGCCAACGGCGAAATAATTTTGAAAGCTGCACAAACAGGAAGATACCATGCAGAGACATTGGATTTTTTCGAAGTAAGAAATGCGAAAATTCAGCAGTGCTCTCATTATGCTTCTAACAACGAGGTCTTCCAAATTCTAGTTGGAAGGATAGCCTTTTATAGCAAGATATTATTTTTATTTTTTTTTCACTTAAAGGGCGAGTGAGTAGAAGAGTGAGACAGTGTAGGCTTAATTCATGTGTTGGCGAATTATCATCTATCACGTTTTATTCGGGTGCCACTGTAGAGAAATTATGTTTTTCTGAGAAGAAAATAATAAAAATCCGCTATGCTCTCGCCGGGATACGAACCGCAGGCCTCTCGACTGCTAGACCGATCTACTATCATTTACACCACGAGAGCCCTTAAAGAAGAATGAGATAATTTCTTATAACCACTTCGGATATACAACTGATGATTCTAAAATTTTATTATTTACTGAAAAAAATTCCGGATTTAATTCATTTTCATACATTTTAAAAGAAGTTGAGTTTTTCAGGGAGTTACGATAAAATATTAATTAGAATGTCAAATTTAAGCATTTCAATTATTTATTAATAAAGGATAAATTTTATATTTATATAATAAAGGAGAATTATTAATAATATCTCTCTGATTTTAGTGCAGGTATTTTAAGAAATAAATAAGTGGAAGTTGGAGAAAGAAAAATTATTTCAAGTTATACATTTAGCTTAAAAGTAACGAGAGAAAATCTATGCTAAAACAAAAGGCACACATATCGAAATTATCTCATTTAAACTAATGATATCTATACTGCTGTCAAATTGTCACATGACATGCATACTGCAGTATTCATGAATAATTGATCGTTACTAGATTAATACAAACATAGCATATTTCTATGGAATGATTTGCTACAATTCCAAATTTAAGTTTCACATACTTTTATATTAAGGGCACTAATTACATCTCACTGAAGATTACTCAATGTATAAAAGTTATGTTATGTGATTTATATATAAAATGACTAAATTTACCTGTTATATGCTCACATGTGCTGATATGTAAGTATGGGTTCCGAAAACTAGAAACTTGACACATTTAGAAATTGCTTATCAATCAAAATTACTGAAACATTTTCCTCAGAAAGCAGTTTTTAAAATTTTGGTAAACTTCTTACAATTTCGACATAAATTAGCCTGATCAACAAAAATGCAAAACTCATGAGGCCCACTAGAGAATGAGTGAGGCTTATTAAAGCAAGATCATTGAACCATGGTAGTTCAACCTGACTCCGAATACTGATGAACAAGCTGGCTGTACGGATCTTTTCGTAGTCCCCTACCCTATTGTAACATTAATAGAAGTTATTTTCCCTTAGAATGTACTCCACAAAGGCATCCTTTTCTTTAATCAGAGAGCCCTCATAAGTTTTGAGCAAAATGAAGAAAAAAATAAATAAAAGTCGTAAGTCTCTTAATAGTCATAGTACTTAACATCGGGGAACAAGACATAATAAACATTTCTTACACTACCTATAGGAAGAGGCAAAGGAAAAAAGAAGTACGAGGAAAAAGCGTGGAGATGTTCTCGCATTTTAATGGCACTAATGCCGATATAATGTTTTTGGGAATTTGTTTTCTTGAATATATATTGTACACGTATAACGAATTTGCTGTATTAAATTGAACTTGACAAATTCTTTTGTGAAAAATGTCTCGAAATTAATTTCATTTGGATTCGAAAATTGCTTTATGCTCAAATTAAACTTCCTAGACAGTATTTTCATGGAGGTTTGTTCTTATCTCCATGAGTATTTTACTCAGTGGTGAAAAATGCTTCTTGGAAACTCCGGCTCTAATACTAATCGTTCGCAAACAGGCGCAGCCTTCGGGTGAAAAACAGCCTCCTGTAGTAAGGAGAGATAACGTTGAATGGGACAAAGTACATTTTTTTTTTCATGTAAGCATTTTGACCTTCCTCTTTCTCAAAATTCAGACATTACGCAAAAGGGCTAAAAATATAGATTCTTTGAGTTATTAGATTTTTCAATAATAAGATTATATAAAGCGATTTATGTATGAATATACACTCACGTTTGTGAAAATTGCAACACCATGAAGGACTTACGCGAGTGAGCTGAAATTTTCAGGAAATGCAAAGTAGCGCATGATATGCAAATGATTAGAATTGCAAATCCGTAGCGCATGCGTATGCTGAGCTGAGCAGCGCCCTCTGAACGGCTGATGGATCCGAATAAATAGACGGCTGTAGCG
>KK114356.1:278947-387121 GCA_000611955.2 Stegodyphus mimosarum | reverse complement strand
ACCTGCTTCCGGGCTCATCCGCAATCCGCCTCCTGCCCCTGAACCGGCCGTTTCACACTACTGCGGTTATACCGAGAAATAAATGTGTCATTCAAAAGTGTTTACTTCGGGAATTGATAAGCAGTTTAAAAACTATCACTTACCTTTTTTCTCATGCCTTCTTGTTAATAATTTGAATATCAAACAACCCGGACAAGCAAAACAAACTGTGATAATAGTAACTACAACAAGCAGGCCAACGCACCCCGATAAAATAGCCAACCTTTCAATATCCGTTAGAATGAACATCTGTCTTTGCAGTAGTAAACAAAGTTGCTAAGTATCCATCTAAATGCATAACAGACAAAAAAAGAAGAATAATAATAATTATGTCGAACGTAATAGCATTATCTGATATGCTGAATTTTACATTGCTGTCATGGTATTTTGAAAATATAATATTCTGTGCGAATTATACCAGAAACTCTATTAATACGTATCAAATATGAATCACGACTACATTTACTTGGCATCCAAAAGTCGCACAGGTCGGTTCCTTGAAATCTTTAATCGATCCTTTTTTATCTCAAAGTTTGGTGTACTAATGTGATGTCATAAAAGGATATTGGGTCTTTCACTGCTATAAATTAATTATTCTCCTCTGAATTGCGTACTAATATATCTTCAAATATAAAAACGTTACATTATTGAGAAAAAAAGACTTTCAGATACAGTCATCAACTAATCTTTTGCGATATGATTTGATTTTGAAAAGGAAACATTTAAATTTATTTAATCACTGTGTTATAAAAACTGTTATAAAGAGCACATATTTCAATTTATGATTCATGTATTTAGTAAATCAAATATAAAGTCATGATTCATTTTGAAATATCAAAACAATCAAGTACAGTCTAGGAAGAAAACTAAGTATAGTTAATAGTTTCCAAGAGTATGGCACTTTTCTAAACATTTCGGTAGGTGCAAAGGTAGTATGCATTGTTTACTCTGCCCGAGAGTCTCATTTCTAATTTTAATCTTGTAGCACACACGGCACCTTTTAGTAGGGTTAGTTTTCTTCTTAGTCGTTGAAACACATTCTGGAAAGTGGCCCAACTTTTATTCGTACAACCTAGTTGGTGTACAACTGTGTGAAGAACATTCACGAGTTTTATAATCTGACAGTGTAACGTTTTATAGAATTTGCTCTGCTATGCCCAGTCTAAAGCTGTCAGTCCCGTTTTCGTTATATTATTGATTGTGTTAAAACAGGAATAAATTATTGAATGCAGTGTTAAGCATAGGAAAATATCTTTCTGTATCCTTTCATAGATATTCGGATAACCGTAAAAATATCCCAACTGCTGATCAGGTTTATCGATTCCTTCAAATTCTTTCTTTGTATTCAGTCATAAAATTTAAACATTTTAAAACATTCTCCTCGTGTCTGTTTTTTCCCTTAATTTTCTTCTCTAATCCGCGATGTCAACATTACATTTGTTGCTGAGGCAGTCAAAAAGTTCTCGGAATTTCGTTGTAACTCTTTTATCATCAGAAATAATTAATTTATTTTTTACTACCACTATGTTTGTTTATTAACGGAATTCATAATAAGCAGTGTGGCTGAAGGAAGGAGGGCTTCTACTAAGTTTCTTCTCGCATGGAGAATTTCCTTCAGGTTTTCTTCAAAAAGGCAAGCCCTTTAAGGGACTCCTGCAGTAAACTGGTAAGAGCAGGATGAGTCATCTCTGCTGAACACCACTATACCACTTGTATCAAAGTGTAGGTAGGAGGGTGTGGTGATCAGTTAGTGCGATGTCGAAGTTCGAGCAAAGGACTAACATCAAGTTCATGTGCAGATTGGGAAAATCTGCTCCAGAGACTTTTTAGCCTTACAATCAATTTACGAAGATGATCCTTTAAAGAAAACAGCCGTTTGTTGTGATTTTCAAGATTTCGGGTAGGCAGGAATCGCTGGAAGACGAGAGCCGCAGTGGGAGAACTTCAACCTCCACAAACGAAGGAATAGTCGAGCAAATGAGACAGTTAATCAGATCAGACTCAGGAATGTCCATTGAAAAGTTGGCACAGGAGATGGGGATTTATCATGGATTCATTCATGCAATTCTGTCGGATGATTTGAAGATGAAACGTGTCAGTGCAAAGGTTGTCCTGCGGCATCTGAAAACCTCAAAAGTAACCGTTTTGACACCGTAGAAGACATCAAAATCAACGCGGCGGCTGAACTTCGGAAGATACCACAACAGGATTTTCATCGTTGTGTCCAGCAATGGCAGGAGCTTCTTTGAAGGTGATTAAGTAGATATCTATTTGTATTGTAGTAATAAAGAATTACAACGAAATTCCGGAAACGTTTTGAATATTCGTCGTATATTGCTTTTGTTGCATCTTCTCAGAGACGGTTAACCTTGATTTGAGAGATTTCAAACTTCTGCTCTCCTCGTTTTAGATTTCAACGGTTTTTTTTGGCATGGTTTTATTATTAACTTTACGTAATTGTTGCGCCAGTTTATTCAAAATTACTACTGTACTAACTATTAAGTAAGTTTATTCCCCGTCAGCAACTGTACGAATTTTGTGCACATGCAGTGTCTCTGTTATTGCGTGAATAATAGTTATTTTTAATTTCAAGTATCTGATATTTTTGCATTTGTTGAATTATTTTTAAAATTAACCACCAAGCGCACCTCCAAGCTAGACCATTTTTCTAAGCGTCTTGCCATTTCAATCGTTCTGACGCGTTTGCAAACTTATTGTAGCTACCCGCACAATCGCTGCCAGACAACTTGTGCTATCTGCTTACACTCTGGGAATAAAATATTCTCTACACAGTAATTACTTTCCAAATGCTGATGCTTGTAACCTTTTATTTTGGCTCCATCTACGTATTATGATTGATAGTCAATTCATTTATTCATAGGCTAGATAGCTCGATCCAAAACGATTAGCACTAGCTAAAGAAGAATTTAAATTTATGGTTGACAATGGAAAATTTCGTCCATCAAATTCCCAGTGGTCAAGCACCTTGCATCTTACTGCGATAAAAGATGTCTAATATGGGCCTTCCGCAGACTGCTGTCAAATGAATGAGCAAACGATACTTGATCGGTACCCAATCCTTCGGGTTAACGATTTTCATCATTTTTTAGAAGGCACAACAAATATTTTCTCCAAAACTGATTTAGTCAAAGCTTGTTATCAAATTACAATTGCAGAATATGACAAATCGATTTATTCACGAAGTTTTTTGAGGATTAGAATTCGTTTTCCTCTATTTAGACGATCACATCACTGCATCCAGTGTTCAAGAATTAACACGAAAATTACCTTAAATTAGTTTTCGGAAGATTTCATACCTTTGGTTTAAGAATAAAAATTTCAAAATCTGTGCTCGCTTTCTCAACAGAGTGAATTTTTAGGATACCTTATTAACATCAGGGTCCCCGTCCTTTGCCAGAAAGAGTTTCAGATATTATTAATTATAAACTACCAGAAACAATTCATAACCTTAGAACTTTTCTTGGAATACTTAATTTTTATCGTTATTAGCTAAAAGACGCAGCGAGGAATCATGCATTGTTACATGAAAATTTAAGGGAACTAAAAAGAGAGACCAATGTAAAATTTAATGGACTGAAGAAGATAAAAAATAGTTTGAGAAGTGCAAGAATGACCTGGTGAACACTTCACTGTTGTCTTTTCCCAATTCTGAACTACCAGTGGTATTATTTACAGATTCTTCAGATACGGCTAATAGTTCAGTGTTACAAAAATACGAAAACCCATCTTGCCATCAGTATGAAATCCCAAAAGCAATTTTTCTAAAAATTAAAGGATATTCAACAAAAGTATATCACCTATGATAAATAATTATTAAACATACATCTTTCAAGTAGACGCTTCAAGCATTATCTAGAAGGAAAAGCAATTTACAGACCACAAACTCTTAATATTCGCCTTTAGTAAAAAAATTGACAAAGCAGCATTTAGACATGTCCGCCAGCTTTATTATATGTCCCAATTTTCGACTGATATCAAATATGTAAAAAATGAAAATAATATTGAAGCCGATACATTATCTAAGGTGAATGAAATTTCATCAACAGATTATGATCAAATAGCTTCAAGAGATTGTGATAAACTTGCAAACCACTACTTCCCTGAATATAAAGCAAAGTTTTCTACTTTTAGGAAAATATTTGTGGTGTAATACATTAATTAATAATATTCAGCCATATATTACTCAAGCTTTCAGAGAACAAATCTTTCAACGAATTTAAGGTTTATCAAATATAGGCATAAAGTCGAATATAAAACTAATGACATCAAAATTTAGTTGGCCCAGTATTTGGAAAGCTATACAATTGTAGACTCTCATCTGAATTCCTTGCCATACAGCTAAAATCAACCGACATACCAAAACGTATTTAGGCGAATTTGAAGTAATATCAGGAAGATTTTCCCTAATTCATATCAATCTCATCGCACCACTTCCCACATCCAAAAGGAATATTTACTGTCTTGCTTGTATTGACATATTCTTGAAATGGGTGGCAATTCCTTTACATAATATTTCAGCCAATTCTGTAGCAAGAGCGTTTTACAGCAACTGGATTACACATTTTGGAACTCCAAAATCGTTAGCAATCGTTATCCAAATTTAAATTTGACACATTACGAGCTTCGTCCAAAATCTGTGGTATCAGTTTGTAACACGCTACTATCCAACACCCCTCGTATAATGGCAAAGTTTAGGGTCTTCATAGAAGATTAAAAACAGCACTAAAACCTCACATCAATCTGTCTTGGACTGACACATTACCACAGTGCTTTTAGGTTTGCGTACTGCTATCCAAGAAGATACAAGTCATTCTATCGCACAAGTGGTTTATGGCCAGAGTCTAGACTTCCTGGAGAGATTTTCAACAAACTAAGTATCTAGACAACATCAGAGACTTTTGCTAATAACCTTCAGAAACAGATGGAAGTCAGACAGATTCGTAAAAATTCATCTCAACAGATATCTGCACATAAAGACTTAAAAAACTGCTGTCATGTGTTTCAGCGAATAGATGAAGTGAAAATAACTTTGAAATCTCCTTTATGAAGGACCATTCCTTGCCATTGACCACAAAGATAAATATTTTACTATTATCACAAAAGAAATCAATCGCTTGAAACCAGCTTATATTTTAGTTCAGGAGAATTAGCAGTCAACAAAACCTGACCACAATAAAATGCAGAGACGCAACTCAAATCCAGATGTGAATCAAAAACAATTTCGCGCAAGTAGAACTCTACGTTTACCTGCAAGATTCAAGGACTGTATTTAAATTCTTTAGACAATGTCCTTATTCTCTGACAGTGCACAGCAGTTCTACCTGTTTCTCAAGCTTCATAACATAACTTAGTTTTTGGTGGGGGGATAGTGTAGTGGCTCATTTACTGCACGAGCAATAATTATTTTTAAGCATTTTATATTTTTGCATGTGTTTAATTATTTGTAAAATTAACTTTAACGTTTTATTAATATTAATATTTATATTTTTTATGCTGAATGGCAGCATGTAATTACTCGTGATTATTTTGTTTTCGAATTTTGGTTCTGTCGTTCTTGTTATTCTAAGTGGCCGCTCATTTTGATAGCTAAAAAAGAAAATAAGCATACTTACCTATTCGATAGTGATTCTTGCTGTTTTTAAATTGAAATTCAGTTTGAATACCGGTAGTCAAAAGCTACACATTACAAGGTATTTTCTCCTTCCTTTCCTCATGCCTTCATGGAGTAAAAGGAAGCACACTTGGCTCGTATTCGCCATTGTACATTGCCCGTATTCGGCATTACTCATCCTGTCGAGACCATTGCACGTTTTTCGTGTCTTCAGCATCAAAAATCCTTATAACTCTAAAGGTGGTGGATGATAATTCATCACCACCAGGCCTTTGCGATTGGGTAACCTCATCCCCAGTCGCCCTTTAAAGGGAGGGAGTATGTATAGTATTTTTTCCCTCCTTTCCTCGTATTTTATGGTGCCGTTACTTATGTTTACCTTAGAGGTTAAGATAAAAAAACGATAATAAAGGGCGTAAGGTCGTAAACTACCACAAAAGTGAAGATCCAAGATCCAACATCTTTTCCGCGTGCCTTCGCGCTGTAACTGGAAGCACACTAAACGCGTATTCGGGAGGTCCGGCGGGGACATTTCACATTTTTCACATCTACTTCAAAAATCCTAATGATTGAACAACATATAAAAAACACATTTACTGTAACGTTAATTTCACGACAAGCGTAACTCGCCATCGGCGGGTTTGGCATGAAAAAAGGATGATGAGCAGTACTCGTCAATTTACCGTAAAGAGTTAACCCGGATTGCGTAGTTACTTGTTTTATTTTGCGGACCTTTTCTATTATTGATTAGTAGGTAATACTTAACGCATATTACAGAGGGTACCACCGGTATCTCCCGTTTAATTGCCGAAAGGCTGCAGATATAGTTATAAAAATATTTCTAGGTATAGTAAAATGGCTATGCGCTGCTAGATGAGACAGCTTACGGTGCCACGTGGAGGGAAACGGCGGAGTTAACGAGCCTATCTCAAAAATTGCTCAAGATAGGAGGAAAACGTGAATTACAAAGTTGTAGAGTATCATCAATTTAGTATGCGAACATACCTTGTGGATATGAATGCTAAAAACAGAAGGAAGAAAACGCACAATTATTTCTTCACGATTTTCGAACCTGCGACGCCACGAAAGAAGAAACTATTGAAGAAATGATCATCTTTTGGACAAAAAATGAGCCTGCATCCCAGCACAGTGATGTCACATGCAATTTGCAATCGAGAGGACTGTGGTTAAGACCCCTCTTTCACTGATTGTCTTTTGCAAACAGAGCAGATAATATATAGCTAGTGCACAATCGTGTCGCTAAACGCATCAACTGAACATAACTTGTTGGGAAAATATTGTGCATTATGCAAATAGTGTGTGAAACGTCACACATGTTCACTTGAGACAGATGTATAAGAGATACTATATCCGCGGAGTTGTATGTTGAAGCTCATTGTCATGGAGCGATTTTCAAGAAATGATTATTGTGAGATGGTTCTACTTTGCGGTGAATGTGGACGCAAAGAATGATCGGAGCACGGTTGTATCAGCAATTTTTTCCGGCCTCCTTCACACAAAACCATCGTAGAGGTTTTGAAACGTTTGAGGGAGACAGGTTGCGTGACTAGTCGACTTCGATCCGGCAGACCAGCTGAGGTAGGGCGGAAAGTACAATCAAAAGATGTATTATCATACGTCCTCACATATCCGAACAGCAGCGCAAGAGAGAGAAATGAAACTGCGGCCTCTCAACTCGCATTTGGAAAATCCTAAACGAATTAGGTGCGCATCCATACCCGCCAACACCTCATCAGACATTTCTGGACGGGAATGTCGAGAGATGTTTCGCAAGGTACAATTTCGTCATGAACCAGATAGAGGACCAGACACTATTATTGGCAGGTATAATGTGAACGCATGAGGCATACGTTTCGTGGAATGAAAAGTACAAATCGCAGAACAGCCATTACCGGGCACTGCAAAATCCACCATGTTCTGCCGACCTTCGACATCAAATACGGTTTTCGATTAAAATTTGGTGTGGAATTGACAATAATAGGCTAATTGGTCCAGTATTTTACCCAGGCACATTAACGGCCGCACGATATTTAGAACTTCTGCAAGATCTAATACCCGATTTTGTTAAGAATCTGCTGTTGCTTCAACTTCGGAATGGATAGTTCCAACATGGCTGCGCGCCTGCCCATAGGACATAACCAGTAAAGCAGTACCTAATGAGGGAATTCGGAAAACGAATAATCCGATATGGTGTTTTCGAAGAGTGGCTTCCACGTTCCCCAGACCTGACTCCAACAGACGTTTTCTTGTGGGGATACATCAAACAGCAGGTGTATGCGACCCATCCACAAATATTGGAGGACTTTCAACGATGTATAACAGATGCATATGCAAAGGTGGAACATACTGTGCTACAACAAGTGCAAGGTGAAGCTCTAACAAGGGTCCGTATGTGTATTTCAGCTGACAAAGAGAAGTTTGAACATCGAAAATGAAGGTATCTTGTGATAACAAGTTTTTTTTTTCTTTCTAAGAGCGTTTCGTCACGTCACAGCGTAGGAAATCGCAAGCAAACAATTGCGCGTTTAAAACGCTCTATTCTTAACATTCATGCCCACGAGGTGTCTTTTCATACTAAATCGAAGACGCTCTACAACTTTGTAATCTACGTTTTCCTCCTATCTTGTACCGTTTTCGAGATAGAAAAACTATCTCTGCCCTCTTCCACCAAGTGGCCCTGTAAGCGGTCTTATCTAGTAGCGCATAGCCACTTTATACCTAAACACCATTTTTATGACTATAGTTGCAGCCTTTCGGCAGTTCAATAAGTGGTACTGGACTTTAGTGGGCACCCTGTATAATTATTAGCAATCATGAAGAAAAATATAGTTTGCACTCATAACACAAACGTATAAACAATGAACACTTGAATGAAATGTATTAAATGAACCAGGCAAAGTAGAGAGACGTCTTTCAATGGAGTTAAAATGTTAAACATTTTAGTATCTGAAAGCTGTATAGTTAATAAAGGAACGTGTTACTAAAAAGGCTGTCCTAGCCTGTGTTAAGGACATAATGCAGATCTTCCCGGAAAACAAATGCAGTGACTATCGTGCATACCCCGCTTGAGGCAGGGATTGCATTAATGTACAGCTTGAGTTTTTCAGCACGTAAACGCAGAAGTGATAGTCATTTATATTGCCATGTCGGTTTCTAAAATTTGATCATTAGTTAAGTAAATGAAGTACTTACTCCCTTTACTTAAGTAAATGAATTAACAAAAATAAGCCTGTAATTATAAATGTAAGGGGAAACATTGATTAGACCAGAATACGATTTAACTGGCACGTTTATAATCGGCATCTGGTCAGAAGGGATCACGCATGCTTTAATATTGTTAGTAATGAAAATGTAGAATGTTAGTAGTCTTTAAGAGCATAAGAGAATCGTTAACTATTTAGAACCTGAAAGTTTGTTATGCCTTTCTGTTGAAAACTAAAAATAATTGCAGTCATCGAGCGAAAGAAGGGATAAAAACAGACAAACAAACGAACGAAAAAAAAGGGGGATCGGGGAAAGACTTTCGTTATATTCAAGATTTATGATCCCACTTGTAGCAAAACATGTGTCTGCGTATTTGAGCAGCTGATAAAAACAAATTCTAAAATTTCGGTTATAACTGATAAGGCTCCAAATGCGTCACATAAAACATTTTAATACTTTATTTGAGTGTATTGAATTAAGGTTTCAGTGATGATATAATAGTTCTTATCGATGGTGTGAGCAGAAGTAATGTATGAAATAATTAAAAAAAATAATTTTGATGCTCGTAAAACACAGTTTTTAATGAAAAATACTGGTATGGAAGCTTATACACTTCCACTGTAATATTACGAGGTAAAACTGGTCTTATAATGAAACTGAAGAGACATTTCGAGATATCTGCGTCTAATATTTTCTAGCTAATCGTATGCATTTATGTATGTATGATGCATGCAAAGACGTAAATGCATTAAAATTCTTTATGTTTTTCCTTGATAAACTTATGTTTCATTATATTTTAGATAAATATAAAAAGAAGAAAATAGTATTTTTAAGGAACTCTCCACTGAAGTGATAAGAAACCGAAAGAATACTTCGATAGAGACCTTTAGTGCTAGAATCGGAAAAGCAATTTAGAAATTACATCGGAGCTTGTACATTAATTAGCTTTTCATATCAGAATCACGAAGGTATCGGTGCGGTTTTGTATTAAAGTTTTTGAAAGATGAGGCTTCAATAAACGATGTCCTAGATCACGGATGTGTACCCTTTCAGGGCTTCTGGACCGCATGCAAGACTGGATCGGATTATGGCAAAGTATGCAGGGCGTACTTGCGTGAGAGAAGGAATGCTTTCGCGTAGTATACTTCGGAGGAAACTGGCTCTTATTCACGGTATATGTGAGAAAAGCTTCGAAAACTCCCATGCGATCTGTACCGAGCCAAACTACCATTGTACAGCTTACCCGCTAGTGGGCCTGAGCAACATGTAGAATTTAATGTTGATTTATTAATGAACACAATATAAATTATGTTAATATTACGGCTGATAAATTTGTATTTATGTTTGAATGCATCTACATCTAATCTGACTATCATGGCAGAAACTGCGAAAAATATAATCAATGTATTTGTTTGAAAATTTTGTTCTTATTTTAGTTTTTGTATGTGCCATGCGGTATAAAAATGTTGCTCGCAAATGTACAATTAACTCAAAAACGCGCCTGATAAACAGGGTATGATTCATAAGTACTATAACGCTTCTTTCTGTTGAGTGACGTATATACGAGCCAGTTTTCCTTAGAAAGTCTTCCACGAAGGCATCCTTCCCATTACGTAGATAAGCCTCACCTGCTTTGTCATATTCCAATAATATAACTTAATTTAACCATTTTCAGGTTCAGAAACAGGTTCCTTGTCAAGTGAGGAAAGAAAACATATACTAAAATGAATTTTTTAAAAAGTTTAAATCTATTTTTACATTCTCCTGATAAAATGCTGATCAGTGAAACATGTGTTTTGCCTTAATAAAGAGCAAATCATATAAGCTAAGCCAATTATAGATAATTATAGACGATATATACATAAATTGGCGAATTATCTTCTTCCGAGTCCGGGGTCATACAGTGTACGTGCCAAGATAATTTTAACGATGCACTCAGTAATGATTATTTCAGTTGCTGTGACTAAAGATGGAAGAATTTTAATTTCTTTTCTTTCCTTTTTTTTTAAAAAAAATTCTGTTGAGTACTTTACAGTTATCGCCTGCAATGTAAATTCAAAGTTGGAGGGAAAGAAAGATAATTGAGCAAGCTACTTTTCATCCATCCGCTGAGTTTCGCGGTCATCTTTGTGCTCATAGCTTCCTATCTTATTCACCGCGTAATCGAGATACTGAAGAAGATGACTATATCACTATCTTCTATTACATCCAGAAGGTAAAGGACGTAAGTAATTTTACATGTAAGGCATACGTAAGGTATTTAAAAACAATTATAAAGAAATGAATGTCTAAAACGTTTCTGTTTAGAAGCCTATCGGCTCTTAATATTTCGATTATCGCCATTGGGTGCTCGGAAAATTGGTTTATTGCTCAAAGGATTTCCCCCTGTTGAAGGACGTATGATGTTCTAACTTGCTGGGTCATCCCTGCTGTCTTTTAAATCAAAAAGCCTCTTCCTCTAATTTCTTTTGTCATTACTTGTAAGGAATGACGCTGATTCAACTTCGTAAGGAAAATGTGTATTCCTACTAATATTGCGTTATTCTTGCATGTATTATGCCATTCTTTTTATTTCAATACAGGTGTATAAGGGAAGAATGAAAGCGCTCGTTTTTGTCATATATACTATGGCTCTTTATCTTCGAAGAAGGAAAAAAGTGCTAGTCAGACAAGTCATTAAATTATACATTGTGTGGATAAAATGCTGGTTCGAATGATGCAGTTTGACGATAGTTTAAGCACAGAAAATTTCAGCTCAGAATATAATATCCCCCTATACGGGATTTCTCTGCAAACGCAAATCTGCTAAAATAAGCAATATCTGAAAATCCTCGTAATAGATTTCAAGAAGTAGTAAGCAGACTAAATATTCAGAAAAGCAGAGTATATCCTTTTAAAGATCCTGAGTACGTAAACCGCTACGATGTACGGGTGCCTTACTCTTTGACGTAGCGGAATGCTCTTTTCTTGAATTTCGTCCTGCGGTTCCCTTTTAAAACGAAATGAAAAATTTCATTTATTCAAACGGCTCATCACTGGAGATCTAAAATGTATATTACACAATATGCACCCTCTTACCAGAAAAATATTGTGGATTAAGTCAAATGAACCTCCGTTAACCACCACCAGAGTAGGCTTTATCCTATGAAAATGATCGTTTGCATAATAAAGGAATAATTTATTGCGTGCTTTTGCCGCTTAACCAGACAATCAAGCAAGCCAATCTGTTCATCACGACCTGGCCAATAGTGGTGAAGTTTGAATCTCGAGAAGATACCATTCTACTTAATATAAGGCCCAGTAATTCTGGAAATTCTCCTAGAAATTTGATGTGTTTAGTGAAATGATACCAGTTCGTGTTGACATCTTAAGTCACAAGCCTCATCCGTATTCCAGAACGAAATATTTATAATGAACAGAATGTTTCCCAGTCGCGAGATCTTTGATGGCGACTGCTAAAGACCGTTGTAAGAATGAAACAATCAAGTTAATGAAACAATCAAGTTAATGAAACAATAAAGTTGGCATTACGTATTCTTTTTGGAAGTAAAAAAGAAGAGTCTCAATGATCCCCGGACGTATCGTATATTTATCAACGTATATTTAAAATTAAGAATATGGAGAGGAGGAAGAAAAACAACTGATTGATCAACTATGTAATTTTCTTTTTTCACCTCAATTTGTCAGTAAATATATTTTATGTAACGTAAAATTACGTAAGCAAATTCAACCTGACATTTATATACTCTAATGAAAATGTCACTGGTTATCATAAATTAAGAAAAAATAAAAAAAATCATGATTACTAAAAAAGTTACATGTAGAATTTTATGAAACTTACCCACAATATACAACGCATAGTAAGGTATCAAATAACATAAAAAGAAATTACCAGACAGTTATGGTAGTATAGAACATGTATAAAATGAACAAATTGAAGGTGTTAGTTTATTATAGGAAAAGTACCTTCAATTTAGAATATGATCGCCTCTAGAAGCAATACAGCACATACAGCGATGTGTGATGCTTTCAATTATGCGGTTTATCAGTTCCATAGGAAGCGAGAGCCATTGCTCTTGCAAAGCAGTTACAAACGCGGCAAGGGTCTGCGGGGGCGGATTGAGAGCAGCTAGACGTCTTCCTAAAGCTCGCCAAACGTGTTCGATAGGGTTCAAGTCCGGGGATCGAGCTGGCCACTCCCTGCGCATAATTGTTTCCTGTTGAGGATAATCATATACGACGCGAGCCATGTGTGGTCTTGCGTTGTCGTCCTGTAACAGGAAAGCATCACCTATTACCCTGGCATATGGGCGCACATAAGCATCAAGGATGCCATCTTTATAAACCTGAGCATTCATGGTTCCTCTTGGAAAGACATGGAGGTCTGTGCGTCCACCCAAAGAGATGCCACTCCAAACAAAGACACTGCCTTTTCCGTATGCATCTCTTTCACGGATGTTTGACGGATGATAACGGGTTCCAGATTCTCTCCATATCAAATAACGCCTGCTCTCGCTTTCTAGACTAAACCTGGACTCATCCGTAAAGAGAACTGCCATCCATTGAACAGGCGTTTAGTGGACATGTTGTCGTGCCCACTGTAAACGGTCCCTCCTATGGCGCGACGTGAGCGGCACGCAAATGGCTGGTCACCTCGCATACAGACCACCTTCGTGAAGCCTTCTACGCACAGTTGACGTTGACACCAACTTTCCGGTGGCTGCAGCAAGGGAGGATCTAGGAAGAGTCGGAGTAGCGGTTCTATTCCTGCGTGCACATAATGTCAAATATCTGTCATCGGCGCTCGTCGTAGCAGTTGGTTGTCCTTGGCTGAACGTCCTAGATGCCGAATTTGTGGTTTGGAATTGCCTCCAAAGTCTATGAACCACAGACGGACTCACAGTTAGCCATCTGGCCACTTCTGTTCGACTTTGTCCTGCCTCTAGTCTCCCAATGGCTGTCCATCGTAGTTCTGCAGGCAAATGATGCCTAGAGATCATTGTTACTAATTGGCTATCTCAGATTTCTGATGTCACTATCACAGTGAAATATGTGGGTTTGCTCTCAAACATGGACTTTTATGCTCCTCGCAGATCACGTACTCGCAGTGCAGCGCCACTAATTTCCATATTGTAGTTTTACTCAGCTACTCTTAGCAACATATTCAAATTTACACGGTTTGGCTTATTTTTGAGGGAGGTATCGCTATTTTTGTGATTTTTCCTTAATTTATGTTAACCAGTGTCTGTATGTGTTTCAAGAGATCTGTGGAAATTTTTCTCGAAATGCATAGTGCGTTTACATAAAAACAATAGCAGTCTAGTGTTTAATTTTGCCTACCTTTAAAATGAAAGCTGGCTTGGTTTTGTTCATCGCTTTACATAGCGTAATATAAATCGAAAACTTATTACTATTTTGTAGGACTTGAAGTGTAATTATTCTGCAAAGAACGAAAAGGAAACATCTGTAAAATGTTTGAATATAAAACTGCTTGGGAACAGAATTAAAATGGGACCGTTATGAAAAAATATCTCAAAAACAATTATTTAGGATAAAAGTTAGATGTAAAGTCTCCAATAAATGTAGTTAATTTTAAAGTAATGAAAAAAATAATTGTATTGAAAAAAAAAAAAAAAACTCTTTTAACGTCGCAATATGAAAAACAATTTTTTTCAGTATGTTTTGATTAATTTTTCTCAGGCTTTAGAAATTGCGTTTTAATCATTTTCATTTCTAAAGACTCCGTTGTTGCAGCATTTTTAGCTGATTTTAAAGGTTTTTAGTTTGAAAGGTTATTGTTATCTTTATATGTGCTTCGTGATTAGATTTATTTATAATAGTTTTTTTTTCATGCAATGCACACTTTACCAGTAAAAGAGTTCATTATCTCTAACAACAGTTCTTTTTCTCTCACTTCAAAGAACAGCATTTATTCTTCTTCTTATTATTTTTATCTGTCTCCGATGGCTTTTGTGTTTCGTATTAGCAGTGAAAGGATTAATCTTGCATTCTTATAAATTTGGAAGATAAGGCTTTTATCACATTGAACGGGAGGAGGACATCTTAAGATTAAAAGATACCATTTCAATACGTATTGTGAAAATATTTTGAGTACTTTGGGAGAGGGAAGAACGGAAATCAATGTTTTATTTTCATGGCAAATTGTCATGAAGGTTAACAGCTGAAATGTTTTGCTGTAGATCTATGAATCTTTTATTTTATTTACATTTAATAGCTGCGGATTAAGTTGTTCGGAACAGGAGGAGTTTTACAGATAGGAATCCTTAAAAAATTACACTGTATCTCACGCCAGATTTGAACATGAGGCTTCCAAATAACCGGCTAGGTAATGCTAACTGTTGGACTACAACAGCACAGTGGAGGAGTGCATTTATTCCTTAAATTCTTCCCCCCACCTAACTGAAATGAGGGGTTGATTCGCAGTCGACCATTCTAAACTGGTGACGATTTATCGTGTGCCATTTTGTTGTAGGTTTTTTGAGTAATTACGCCTGTCGTTGGCAAGAGACTTGGGTACCGTATAGGTGACAGTATGATTTTGCCCATTTCCACCCCAATTTTGAGGGAGACCACCTAGGATGGGTCCGAGGGCCTCCCACCCTCTTCCCCGTACCACCAAACTACACGAGAAGACATTCAGTGACCCTCACAGACACTATATATTTACAAACATTCATGCCTTCTTTGGGATTTCAACCCGGGCCTTTCGATAGTCTGAGTCAATAACCACTATCCCCTTTAGGTGGCATCTGTCATTTAATTCAGGAATGATACGCAGAAAATAAGAGAAATTTCGAAGAATCCTTGGAAAATACATAGTCTCGGCGGTGAAAATGCTTATTTTGATTTCGATTATATAGCACATAATTGGGCAACAGAAAACTGTTTTAAGCACAGCATTTTAACACTTAGGAACATGTTTTTCGATCTATTAACTTAATTAAGTACTTAACGTATCACCGCAGCCACCTTAGTAGAAGACGCCAAAATTTCCTAATAGGCCAAACTCTGTCAATAATCATTGTTCGGGAAACCATGCTTGTAACAGTCCTTCAGTCAAACAACATCGTCATTTCCGAATACGTTCTCTTTGTTGTTCTTTTGTACCAAGTTCCATTAGATTTATGCACAAATATTGGTATTTTTTGTCTTCTGTTTTAAACTATCGTTTGGGGATTTTGCTAACAATGAAGAAACTGAGGTAAAATTTCTGCAGGAATACAATATTTTGCTGCAAAATCACTAAAAGGAACAATGGTAGTTTGGTAAGTAACCGATGCGCAGTGGCTGGAGCAATTCTATGATGTTTTTATAAGCGAAAATTGAACAGCTTATAAATCGCCAGCTTGAAAGCTAAAATCAACTTCTGCCTTTTCATCTGTCAAAAATCGCCAAATTTCGCCAAGGTGGTTGCGTTAGTACATAAATACCATTGCTTATTTATTACCATTATAGCAAAACATTTCAGTTTAGGTTAGGTTATTTGAATACGGCAAAGCACGCGGGAGTTATCTGCTTAAGGTTAAAAATGCATTCGTAATACGATTTTCCAAGTAAACTGGTTCATATTCACGTTACATATGGGGAAAAAGCACGAAAACCAACTCTGCAGCTAAACCATTCACTTGGGTTCGAACCCTGAACTAACAGTCAGTATTCAGGAGTCTAACCGCTCGGCCACTGGTGAGGTCTCAATGCATTTCAGAACTATAAGGGGCGTTCAAATGAAAGTGATTCGAGGTGTATATCCTTGAGATGTGTAGCGACAAAAATGAGACAGATACATAGGTAGGAACAGCAATATTTAATGATTGAAATGCATACCATGCTTGTTAAAAAATCACCCATTGCTTTAAGGCAGGCGTCTGATTGCTTGGGAAGGTTACGAATTTCGTCTGCGAAGAGCGATGTCTGGTTGATCATGGAACCAGTTCATAACTACAGCCTTTACGTCCTCGTCGAACTGAAAACGTTGGCCCTTTATGTTTTTTTTCAAGCGGTCCAAAGATGTGATAGTCGCAAGGCGACAGATTTGGACTGTAAGCTGGATATTCCAAGACTTCCCACTTTTTAAGGGCTATTGCCTCGACACCTACCCTGGCGACATGCGGCCTTGTGTTGTCGCGCAGAAGAATGACACCTCACGACAGCACACCTGGACGTTTGTTTTTGATAGCCTTATGCAGTTTATCAAGCGTTTCGTCATACCGTTGGGCGCTGATGGACATGTGCGGCTCCTTAAACACCAGTAATAGGGGACTCTGAATCTCGAAAAATGCCGTCAACATCACCTTTTCGACTGAGTGCTGAGTTTTGAATTTTTTAGGCCTAGGCGAGTCGGGATGTTTTCATTGAATGCTGACGGACTTCCCTTCCGGATGGAAGTGGTGACATCAGGTTTCGTTCGCTGCCACTGTGTGCTGCAGAACGTTGTCACCATCAGCCGGGTAGCGCATCAAATTCTGTAAACTGAGGCCTATTCGCTGTTTCTTGTGGTGGTCAGACAGTATGCGGGGTACCAGTTGCCCAACAAACGTTTCGATACTTAAGAATGTTGCTGACAATATTGTGAACAATACCGATGGAAACTTTCAACTCATTTGCAAAGTAGTTTTGACGTAGATTTGCCTTGATTGCCGTGCCAATTCCGTAATCAGCTTATCTGTCACAACCTTAGGAACCTGACCGGGCCGCGGCAAATCCGTTCTCTTCCAGCGACTTTCGCTAAACATTCTCGCCCACCTCGTTACCGTGGGCTTCGACACAGACGTGGCGTCGTACACAGCCACCATTCTTTGATAAATGACCACTGGCTTACACTCTTCCAGTGTTAAAAACTTAATTACAGCTCGCTGATCTGTTTTCGACGCAGCTCCATTCACACCAGCCATCTTTGAATGAATGCCACGTCCTCACCACTGAAGTTAGCACACATCTCCTTTCGCACACGCATGCATAGTACATACAGCTTCACTATCGTGTTTGTTTCACGAAAATCCAGTGCAAACGTTTCCTATGCGGCGATTAGAACCACTTTCATTTGAACACGTCTTATATTTTCTTAGGAGTGATACCTTTGTGGAAGAAAGCAGGGAAAATTAATGCTGCCAATCGATATAACACACGGATTGAAATGCGAGAATAGTTGCCAGCGTTTATTAGGTTTCTCTATTCGGTCGCTAGTGGGATTTTTAATTAGGAAGTCTAGATGATGCGTCAGATAAAGAGAAGTTTAACACGGCTTATTTTAAAATAGTAGAAATACGGCTATAGGGCTAGATATTTCATGCTGCTTATATCAAGAGAGTATGTAATATTTATTTTAAAAAAGGCGGTTGAAATTATAGAAGTTTCTCATTTTATATTATTTCGCCAATTTTTGCTTCAGTTCACTTTGTAAATGTTTAGGCTAGGGCAAAAGAATCTTGACGTCGAGTTTGATTTCATTACACTTTAGTACCACGTGCTTATAAGTGCTTGCGGAATGTGTTTTATAAAAGCTACTACGTCAGTCTTTTCTATTCTTCTCAAAAGTAGGTTCTTTTCTGAGAAGATATTGAAAATGTAGGGAATGCTTTGATTTCAAAACCAAATTTTCCTTTTGTCGAAAAATTGTAGCATAGACGTGAGGTAAAAAATATATTTCCTCAAGTAAATTAACTGGCTCCTTTGATATATAGTGAATATCTTTTAGTCACTCAATCAAATCTCTGTCATAATGTAATGGAAAATTATTACTTATAAACCTGCAGAAGTTATTAAAATTCTTTCAAAGGTCGTCGGAATTGTTAACTTAATTAGTGACTTATGACTAGTGAAAATGTCGTCGTTAAGATTTTGTTTAAGTTCTTAAAACTGTGGGCATATTTTCTGAAAACTAGGTATTTGCTGCTTACTTAAAAATTCTCTTATAATAACATTACGTGAAAAAAATGTTTGTTCAGTTTTCTGAATCGGGTATATTATTTTCTATATGTATCGTGAATAAATGAGCGTGCTGAACTTATTTTGCCTTCAAAAATCTCTTACATTACGTGAAAAAGTGTTTGTGTAAGTTCTTATATGTATGGTGTATCGAGTGCTTTATTTTCTGTTTATACTGTGAACAACTGTGTGTCTTGTCTATAACAATTATGGCGAATTGTAGTGTATTATACATATCCGAGAGCTATGTTGGCACAGAGTAAATTGCGCTCTGTTTTGCCAGTGTTTAAGAATGAATCCTGAAGGAATCGCACCGGATTCACGTGTAAGGAATTAAAAATGTCATTTTGAATGATTGTTTTGGTAAAACATTTATGATCTAAAACTTAAGAATGCATTTACGCAAAGCAACTAGTTGCTAAACTTAATCTTCAGCGATATTGTCAATATGGCCAATTCCTAAAAATGGTCCTAAGATGGTCAAAGATATGAGAATATATTTACATTTGAATGTCTGAAGGTCAATAATAATGATGATGGTGATGATGATGATGACGACGATGGTGATGATGCTCAATTTTGCGAACCGTTATGCGAGCTGCAGAAAGGAGCCGTATGATTCGTGAGCTCGCCTGCCAATTAGCTACTTCCTACATTCCCTTAATTGCCTTCATTGATAATAGCAAAACATTGCAGGAAATTCCTTCATACAAGTTAGCACGGCCTTCCTCTTCGACTCCTGCAGCTCAAATGATTTCAATGTCATTTTGTATAATAGCTTCTTTGGCCATTGCGTCCGTCCTCTCATTTCTAATAAAACTCGCATGCGCTTTTACCCAGTTAAAATTAATCGTATGCTTCCTCATAAGTTCAAAATAAAGTTCGTTTGCATCTAATATCAATTCATTTGTCTGGTCCGGGTAGAAGAGTGCTTGTAAAGCTGTAAAATGTCGGTACATGTATTGATTGTACTCCCGATTTCGATTGTTATACAGTACGTTTGAAGAGTATTTTCTCTCTTCTTTCTGTATGTCTTCGTTGTGTAACGGTTAGCGTACTCGACGCGTACTTGAGTGGTCAGGTTCGAGTCCCGGCGAAGGCATTGATCATTTTTCACATCTCCTGCTTCCAAGGGAAATCCTAATGACTCTGCAACCTTAATGGCTAAATCTGTTGGAATTGCTTAATGGCTAAATCAGTTTTTAGAAAATAATTATGATGATTAGAAATCAAAGAGAATACAGACTTGTTACACTGCTGATTAGAAATCAAAGAGAATGCAGTCTTACTGTTACACGGCTCATCAGAAATCAAAGAAATTTAACACTTACTTTAGCAATGCCGAACAAACACTCAAAGGAAGTACAATATGAGGGTAACAGTGATTAAAAAATAAAGAAATGTAATTTCATTGTAATTTTGCTGATTAAAAAATAAAAGAAATGCTATATTTTTAAGTAAATTTAACCTTTAAAAAACTCAAAATTTAAGCCACAAAAATTTTATATTGTTCAATAAAGGCTAATATATTTCTAATTAATAAAGCTATGCTTATAAGTAATATACAGATGTATCCATGAATATAATTCAGTGCAGAAAATTTGAGAATGCTGAAGAAAAACACTACAGAATGTTATTTCAAGGAAAATGCGGAATGTATTATAATTAATTATGCATAAAAGGAGCATAACTTTCTTGGAACTGATGTTTCCGCAGTTTTCAGAGAAGGCTGTTTAAATAATAAAGGAATGCTTTGTTAGCCATAACTTTATGAGGAAGTTACATTCCAGAGCTCTTCCACTTTTCACTGGAAAGATTCATCATTTTTCAAACTGAATGAGAGTACTGAATACTGTATTATTATGTCTCAGTTTCGATTCTGGACACTGAAAGAGTTGTTTGCATAAAGTTGATCGGTTTCTCCATATGCAACATAAATAGGTAGTATATGCCGGTTTCACTAACAAAACCCTTCACAAAGGAATTATTTCTAAGGCTGGCAGCCCACAAGAGATTTGTTGTAATAAATTCTCTCTCATTTCAAATAATTTATATTTAACCAATGGCTGAATTCTATGAGATATTATGTGATAGTTTTTTAACTGAAAGTAAAAGAATGTGGAAATATGCAAGCAGTGTATTGTGAAACTTAATATTCTAATTGCATATTTAGTATTCTTGAATGGTAGCGCGGCAAAAAATTTTCAGATATCTAAATCATCTCTAAGTAATTCGAATTAGCCCTTGATTTATTTTTCTGGAGTGCCTTTCCATATTCAAATAAACCAAACCTTTATTTATGAAATTCAACCCATTTTTTTTCGCTGCTAATTTTTGTGACTACTTCAGATTAACATTTTAAAATAATTTCTGGTTAAGAATCAAGAATATGACTATGGAATTCTCACAGAATGTTAAATTTTTGATATAGTTTGTTCAGAAGATTAAAATAATGAGGAGAGCTAGGTTTTGAATAATTGCACCAACGTGCATTGTATTATTTTGAATTTAAATTTTCGGAGAAATCAAGAACGAAAGACTAATATTAATAGATTTATCCCGATTACTATTAATGGATTAATCGCGAATCCAGAGAATTTTGAAACAATTAATTGATAACGTAATCCGTTAAGTACTATTGGAGTAGACATACTCTGTAGTTCCACTGCGAGCGTTAGAACTTTCCGTGAAGGCTGCTTTAATATATTACTGTTTAAAAATTCCTTCCTAAAGAATTCGCAGTTTCATGTTTTTTCAATAAGTCCGATTATAGATCAAATTCAATTCGTACAATTTTCGAAAATGAAAAGAAATTCCAAAAATATCTGAAAATCTTTTCGTACAATTTTGATTCTACTAGAGAAAGTTAAAAGAGCATAGAGAACTTTAAGAATATTTGCAAGTTTTTTATAAGACACGTATCCGTAAAAATCGACTCAAATACGATAAACTAAAAGATTACTCATATGTGTACAAACATATCAAGATGAACACGAGAAACCATTAAAAGTGAAACTCTGCATGTGATGCATATAATAATGTCGAAATATTTGTCCTTAATCAGGGTGAATACATGAAAATTAAAATAAAGCCTACAGACTTTAACTGTAAACCAGTGGGCTGTCAATCAGTACTGCAACTGCACACTGGGCTGCCTGCATGAGGAAGGTTTCGTAGATTTCCTTATGTGTAATCGTGAATATGAGCCGGTTTGCCTTATATATTCCTCCTCTTGGTGTTTTTTCGTAACCTAAGCAATCCAATATATAAGCTTATGAGTTTTTTTACTGTAAGAAGTGAATACGATAGTTGACTGAAAAATTTTTTAACTATATCCTTCCATATATATATATATATATATATATATACCTGTGAATAAACAGATTTGTCCTTTTACATGCACTACAATATTAACATGCATCTGTCCTCTTATATATGCACTACATTCTTAACATACAGAACAGTGTATTGGGTTTCTTAATTTTGATGTAGACCAGCAAATTATAAAATGAGTTAAAATTGTCTTCATTTGATACAAAATGCATTTTATTTTCAGTTTATGTACTCATACCACCGTTAAGAAAAATTTTATTGAAATTTAAGGAACAGTCTAAATTGATTCATGTATTATCATTCAAAAAAATAATAATATGTACGTCAGTATAACTACTTATTAACAGAATAACCGTATTCCATAAAACAGAATATTTCATTTTTAGTGTAATAACTAAAAATAACCGAAGAAAATTACGTTTGAGAATTTCTTAAATGAATGCAGAGATACTAAAAAAGGCTTTACAGTTTCTTATTAAAGCTTTATAACGTTTCAAGTGAATAAACACAGTAAGAAACGTTTTTTTTTCTTCCAGCGCATTTCTGTACGAATAAAGCAAAATTTAACAAACGATTTCAATGTCGCATATTTAAAATTTATATTTTTTAATTATTTCTTACCTTGTTAAGATGGCCTCGTTGGAGTCTGATTGTGGCACTAGTTTCTCTTTGTGAACCATTAGAAATCCAAGTTCAAAATATTCCTACTTCGCATTTTGGAAAGTACTACATGAAATTTTTCGTGATATTACTTTCACCTGCTGCGTATGTACACGAACCGGTCACGTGGTACCATCAGCTGCGCATGCATGCGCTGTGAATTGTTTGCGAAGGAACATAAAATAAATGGAGAAGTCCAAAGCAATCCAAATCAATGTTATTCTGTTCGGAATTATTAACGTAAAACACATACACTATGCGTACATAATAGAGCTTGAAGTTCCGAGTCATGTTTTTTCTTGATGCACAGTCTTTATTTATACTTGAAATAAATGGAATAGAATGCTTATGAGCAACATTTTCGAATACCGACGTCTCTGAGAATGCTTTTCTTTTGTTGAAAAATGGGCTATAAAGTTGCGTTGAGGTGAATCATATGATGAATACATCTATATTAAAAGTTATAGAGAAGACGATTTTTTACACCAAATTAAGACATTTTATATCACAATGGATCCAGATATATTTAATGTGTATATTCGATTAATATTGCAGGAAAAGACTGGAAGACATATGCAAAGATTTGAGAATAATGTACGTAAATAGAACTGTTAAAATATGATATAAATGTAAACTGATGTAGATGATAGATGTTCGTAAACAGAATTGTATGTTAAAAGAACAGCTAACGCTTTTCTTTCTATTTTAGCTGTTCAAAAATAGCTGCATTTGTTCTTATTTTAAGTCATTTTATAATATTCTTAAATAATGTTGGTTATGAAACTGCATGAAGTAACAAAACACTTTAACTTTTCCATATGACAATATACTAACTCTAAATAGTTAGCAGTTAACGGAGGGGGGGGCGGAGCGGAGGCGCCATCTTACTACCAAACGGTTATGTGGTATTTTTTTTATTGATTACGGCAACACACGCAGTGGTATCTGCCAAAGACAGGGGTGCTCTGTAGAGGAAGCAAGTTTTCCTGAGATAGTCCTGCATGAAGGCGCCCCTTCCTTTAAGGAGATAGACCTCGAGCGCTTTGCCATAATCAAGTAAACCAAAACAAACTAAACTCTGTGGAGGACGCTTTAAAGGAATCAGGTTCGTATCGACATTGCACATGGGGTTAGCCCCCCAAAAGGCCCATGCAGCCAGCCCGTTCCTGGGATTTGAAGCCTGAACTGAGCTGCTAGTGTTCAGTCCCTTCATCGCTCGGCCGTTCGTAGGTCGTTATGTGCCATTGTTTCGAGTTTCTTGTATAGTAGTGCGACGGACTAATACCTGTGTGAGCATATGCAAAGTTTTGGTGCTCCGTCCACTTTTCCCTATCTCGAGTTTCTGTACATCTAGGACCAGAAGCATTCGGCAGAATTCGGAAATTTTAATTTTAAGGCAGTAGTTATTCCTTCGTGGCAGATAAGAGCCACTGGCAGGCAAATCTTTATTTCTCTCGGCCACTGGCAGGCAAATCTTTATTTCGCCTGCCAGTGGCCGAGAGGATGAGACTGGTAGTTAGACTAGTGTCGAAATCTCAGCGAACATGTGGATGAGACTGGTAGTTAGACTCGGATCGAAATCTCAGCGAACATGTGGTTTCGTAGTTTTTCCGTAGTGTGACATAAATACAAACAGGTTTCTTTCGAAAGTCCTCACCTTAGGCAGATAGCTCTAGTATGCTTTGTCGTATTTCAATAAATCCAAATCCAAAATATTCATTTCATTCCCCCAATTTTTGAGCTATTATAAAGAAAAATAAAATGCTTCAACATGAGGATTTTGCATAACATCCTGATAGATACAAACCAATCTTAATTTAAGTAAGTTTTCCATTCAGATCTCGACCAAGAAGAGAATTAGTATTTCTCATTTTGCAGTATTTAGATAAGCGATCGTTGCATGTTATAACTTTTGGGTATAAATTTATTGTATAACTTTTATTCTAAAGAGAAATTCTAGGAATATTTTATTCTAACCACACTTTCTTGGTAGCTCATAAATGGATGCTTAATAAATTGCTCATTTAACTGAGCAAAGAATAGAAATATTATTTTAAATTAGAATGTAGACTCTTTGTTTAATTAATTAAATCACGTGAAGCTTTTCTATTGGGACATTGGGGAGCTCAGAATGTAGATTTTTATTATGTGGATATTAAGATAATATAAAAATGAATGAAAAGGGAACATAATAAACATAATTTGAAACATAATTTTCAGAAAATCACGAAATCCAATGCATGATTCTAGATGCAGTCAAACCAATTTCAAGAAACTGAAAGTTTGATCTTTACACCTGGTGGTTCTTTGTATGTAGTCCAATAAGAAAATGTATCATCTCATGAAAATGTGTACAAATTTACTGATGTATCGCAAGATAGGTTATAAGATATATTGTATGTAGGTTATAAGATATATCGTAAGATATGTTGTATGTAAGTTATAAGATATGGTTAGCACTGTCATAGATGCATATTGCATGTAGGTTATAAGATATATCGTAAGCTATATATAAGTTATATATATTGTAAGATATGGTTAACACTGTCAGCTGTAAGATATGGTTAACACTGCCATAGCTGCCAAAAGAAGTGAATACGAATTCTAATTAAAAATCACATCAAGAGTTCATTATAATTACTCTTACGTCCATTAATTAAATTTGTTTTCTGTTTTTTTTCTTTCAATTTCATTTTATGTCAACAATTTTACAAGTTAAATTGCTCACCATAAAACTCAAGACTTCCTCGAAATACACATCTGTCTCTATAATATGCATTTACAATTAAGAATAATCATTTTATGATCATTCATAGTGTAAAAATATATTTCAGAGAATATTATAACGGTGGTTTTTAAAGAAATTTCACAGTTTTGGTCGAACATGAAGAATTTTTATTTTTAAATCACATATCCCTCACAAAACTAAAACATTTTCAAGCACATCTCCAAGCAAGAGTCTTTCAAAAGCGAGGGGATTCCTACATCCTTTTTTGCTGAATATTTACTTGGTATAGCAGCAAAGCAAAGACATTACAGTCTTAAATTCCTGTTTTTTTTTCATTAAAGTTTTTCTTTACTGTCTTTCACTCTTGTCTTTGAACAGGAATATTAAACTCCTGTTCAAAAACATGACAGTCTAAACCTCCTGTTCCTCACTAGGAACCTTTCGAAGAAAAGTGTTACTTTTTTTCAGTTCTGTGGTCTTTTCAAGGGAAGATTTTTTTTTCAGTTCAAATAGATTAAAATTGTTCACAAAAATGTTAAAGATTCATGTAATAATTACAGTTAAGTAATATATCAAATGAATACAAGTGTCTTACAAGCAAATTCTTTTGTATGCATAATTTCATAGTTAAAAGGTTGTATGATCAAAGCCTATCCTAAAAGTCTATAATTAATTCCAGTATTTTTATTTAACCACACTAAAAGATTATGATCAGTCTACATGATGAATTTATGAAGTCCATCTAGATATAATTTTAACTTGTATTGCAAAAGTTCAAGCAATGACAGCACCCGGCCTTTCGATCGCACTGTGCTTCTGTTCAGTGGGTGAGAACTATTTTACATACTCTTCGCCTTAAGTATTTATCTGTCACAGTACAACGCAAGTACCAAGAACTAAAACATCCAGAAAGAACTGAACTGTGTAAGAATGGATTTTCTGTTAGCAATTTCTTGAGTTCATCAAAAGCATTTTAGCAAGCATCAGTCGAATTTCCGATAGATTTGCAATATTTTCCTTTTAACAGATCTGTCAGTTAATTCGGAAATATACCTTTTTGGTTTCAAATTCTAATACAAGATCTTAAATTCAAGAATGAAAATGTTCCAATATTATGCAATGAATTTCCCACTCTGACACAAGAGCTCACATTTAAAAAAAACACGCTACTCCCACTGATGATTTCGACACTTCAATACAAAATCTGAAATTTAGAATATCGCACTATTGGTTGAATTCAGCAATAAGATGAAACATTTTCATAGAAAACGGCGCTGTACTTCTTAAAGGCTGGTACTCACGTGTCTTGTATTCCTTTCGTTTTAACCCTTTCACAGCGAAGTTGCCGTATCGCCCGTGCGTCCACACATCTGCAGGTCGCCCGAAGCCTACGTCTATTTTCTACCTTATGCTTTCCCCATCACGTTAGTGCATGTCTCATTGGTTTTGAGAGTTGTTTTTTGCAGCGACTAAAATAGCTCTCTTATATAAATACACTTTCCTTCTTCTTTGTTTAGCGTAAACATTTAGCTATTAATACTCGCATGTGCAATCTTGTCTTAAGGGGAAACTGCACACAGCGGGTGAAACCGCATAAAGATCCCTAAAAAAGAAGTAATTATTTCACTTAAGTAGGTTACTGTTAAAGCTTATGGCACTCCACTTGACAGGGTTAGGAAATCCTTTCCAACAGAAATTCGTATGCACGGGCGTTGCAGATGATTGTGAGGAACAGATTTTCGCCTTTATCAATGCGAAAGAGTTAAAACACGAAGACTGGTTTCAGGTTTCGGTGTAGCGCCTACCACCTGATATCTTAGTCTGTAGTGAAGGTTTTTAAAAGAATTTCACAATTTTGGAGAAATATCAGCGATTTTTATGTTTAAATCATACACACCTTACAAAACTCAAGCATTTTCAAGCACGAGAACCGAAGATCTTTCAAGCATGAGGACTTTTGCATTTCTCGCTGGATGTATATCTGGTAGCGTAGACATCTATCTTGGTTTTTCAAAAATAGGAAAAACCAAAACACATAATGATCATATCTTAGGATACTAAGATATGTTCATTATGTATCCTCGTTTTTGACGATCTGGGTATCATTGGGTATCATACTTGTCTCAATCAGCTTTTATTTAGAATGCAGAGATGGGTTTATAGATAAAAGAAACGTAATGTAAAATTATCATTTCTGTTCTTTTCCAGTTTCATCTTATGTGAACAATTTTACATAATAAATTACTTAACACAAAATCATTATTCCCTCGAATTTCACATTGCTCTCTAAAATAGACAGTAATAATTATGAGATAATTTTATGATCATTCATACTGTAACTATGTATTTCAGAGAATATGATATCCTAAGATTTGCTTATTATGTGGCTTATAGAGAAATAAATAAATGCTCCTGTTTCAAATTTTATAAATTGTATGAAGCTGTTTCGTTACTAAATTGAAAATGCGTGATTTATTTTTGTAAAATGTATGATTTATTTTTATAAAATACATAACTCTGTTTTCATTTTTTGTAACATATTTATCTTAATGCTACTAATTGTTTACACGTAGTGAAGAACTTTCTAGCTAATTTCTTATCCAGTCTTTGCCTTTAATCTGTTGAGTCATTATGTTATTTTGAAGCAGGGGACATGGAAAATGTGCAATACCTTAGCCAGGACTCTAACCCTGGAACTCTGGAATCGCACTCCGCTTCCATTTACACCACGAAAGCATGCCGAAGAAAGCGAGAGAGAATACCTTATATACTCCCCTTTTTTAAGAAGGGGACTAGGAATTTTTTAAAGGGCGACTGGGAATGAGGAGACCCTATCTCCAGATCGTGGTGGTTACAAGTTATCGCCCACCACCTTTTAATTTGGGCGCCACTTGTAGAGTCATTAGGTTATTTCAGGCAAGGGCGTGAAAAATGGGCAATGCCCTCGCTGGGATTCGAATCCTGAACCTCTCGAATACGCGTGGAGTAAGCTTCCAGTTACATCACGAAGACACGCAGATGGGAGAGAAAAGCTTCCAACTTTTCTTCAGAAGTATTCAATTTGATTCGCAAAAAGTGCTTATTTTTATGCTACCGAATAAACTGGAAAACTACTTGGTTAGTTCACTTTATATTTAAAAATTTAAAAGCAATATATGCTTATTCGGAAAATAAAAAAAATCTTCAGTAATTTGTAATCGAGCGGCTCGGATATCCAGGCTTTGTGTAACGGAATTTCTCGGGACGTTCAGTGAGTCATGTTAGATTGATTATTTAATTAAATGTGGCAAAGCGCTGGAGGGTTATCTGCTGAATAATCCATAATATGGTTACTATGAATGGAACTTCATTGACACCGCAAGCGAGAGTTAGCGTGAATACATGCCTGCACCATGCTAAACGCGCTTTGGGGCACGATTTAGTGAGCGGAATGTAAACAGAGGGTCTTCTGGCATACAGCTCTATCTCAGAAGCCTTTGGCCAACAATAAGCCGTAAAGCTGGAGTCCAGGGGCAGCATACAGCTCACTGGAGAGAAAGCTGTAGCAGTCCTGTGTTGACACACTGAAAGAGCCAAATAACGATCCTCATTGTATATCTTGGTTAATGTTGTTCAGATCTCCTCGATATGGATACAGTCTACTGAGACTGTTCCGCAAACTGCAGACGATACTGGGCGCTACGTTGAGTTCAGCAGCCACTTGTGCTTGTGATTGGTTTGCTTCCAATCTGTCGAAAATTGACCATCTCATTCCATCACCAAAACCTTCGAGGTTACTTATTTTACATGATCCTTTATAAATGTTTTCCGACTCTTGCAAGAGTGTCGTGAAGGAGTACGAGCATAAAAATCCCCTTTGATACTTGGTCAGTATCCTGGCCTGCAGCAGGTGATAGTGTTCCCTATTTTTGCCAGTTATTTAAAGAATCCCAGTAGGGCCTGACTTGTGATGCAACCATAAAGAATATTCTCCAAAAGAGATAAGTGCCTGACGGGGAGAGAACAGATTGAAGCACTTTGCTTCTAAAATTGAAGACCGAGTAAGTCTGGAGACTGGTTGGTGTCGATGCTGGTAGTCTCTCAGAATTCACTCATTTTCAGACACGATATCAAACTGAATAGTAAAAGCACTAGGGAATTCTGCTATCTCATTGATCATCATGATTGTTCAGTGTAGCACGCAGCAAATGAGCAGCGTAGGGCCTAAAAAGTCTAGCTTTCTTAAGCATATCGTACTCCAGGATTTCTGCGAAATTTGCTGGGTTATTTCTTAAAGTTGGGCTCATAAAATCTTCCCTTAATCCGTGTGGTGAAATCTTTGTTTGATTCTGTTTTTAGATCCGAGTGCAGACTTCTGTTCCTTATTAATTACCGAGCACCTGTGATAATTCTGCCTTACCTGAAGTTTTTTGTAGTCTTTCTCGCTGCAGTAGTCCAGGCGGGAGATGCATATATAATAATAGGCCTAATAAATGTGATATATATTCTTCTCTTCAAATTGATAGAAAGCTGATCATTTTTAAGCAATGAGAAAAGTTTGAACATAATTCCACATGCCTTTCCACATACTTTGGCCATGTGAGTGGACCACGTGAATGACCTATTAAAGGTAACCCCAAGATAACTGCCACTGTCCACTCTAGAAACCAAGGTACCGAAGAGCCTTGCATATTTCGTAATAGCTGACATTTTGCGGTATTTCCTAACCAGCAGAATTTTTTATTTGCGAGGTTGAATACTGATTTTCTATTTGCCACACCATTTTCCAATGGCGGGGATCTTTCCCTGTATTTTGAAAGGACGTCATTTGGCGCACAACACCTGCTCCTGGGTCATCGCTTGCGTAAGTAGTGTACGACCTAACCGGTCTTTAACACTCTATTTCTCTCCTAAAAGAAAAACATAAGTAATGATTAAAAAACTGGCATAAAAGCCAGTGCAGAATAGCGTCCATTCTGGGCCAAGGCCAAAAATGGTAGACGGTGAGTCGGGCTTGGCCGGAAGACAGGATCTGTAAGACTTGACTTTACTCGTTTGGTATGGATCGTAGAGTAAGATAGTCAATTTAGGCTTCTTGAGAAAAATTCAGCATAAGTTCTACAGTTCTGAAAGCGATGAGAAGTTTATTTGTAGTATTTTTAGCATTTTTAACGCACATCACCGAAAACCTCTCATGCATTTAATAGCTCCTCCACAATCACAGCTCCGAAGACACGCAGTTGTACACTTACGTATTCGACAAATTCAGTTAACGCGGAATATTTGCATAATTCTTCGGCAGTGTAATTAGTACCTTTGATTCAATACGTTGCGTGAAATTAGACGTAATTAGCAAATTCTCTCAATTTTGCCCTCGAAGTTAATTACAGTAAGAGAAAAACTGTATATTGAATGACATAATACATCTTATATTTTTAATTCAGTTATTCTACGTAGATAAAGATTTATGTTTGTGTAACTGAATAAAAAAAAATTGCACGTTTTGTTTCACCCAAGTAAAATACAATTTCTTCATTATTTTTAGTATAATAACGAATAAAAATCAAGTTTATTTCTTTAGTTTTAAGACATCTATGACTAAAAACTTTTAAATATTTTCATTTTTCGTTTTAACACAACAGTTGTAATAAACAGAAGTAAGTTGTATATTTAGACAATTAAAATATGAAATAAAAAGTTTTTTTGATTGTATAACTAACTTTTGCTAAAGTAAATTACACATACAAAGTCGTAAACTTCTCTAGCTTGAATCTTACAATACGTAAACGTTTAGTCTGCAGGGAAATGCTTAATTATCTGCATAATTCGACTATCTGAGTAGGCTATGTTTCCAATCAGTTGGAGTCATTTTGATCCAACTGATCATCCAATATTTAGCCCGCTGTATGGCACTTCGAGTAGGGTAGTCATTATTTGGTAAAAGTCTCATTAAGAATGCTTATTAGAAATTTACAGTTCCATAAAAGCTTTCAGTTGATTCATCTACCTTTGATAATTGGCGTATGTATGGATTCGGAGAAGACCGTATTCAAAGCATGTGCATAATAGGCATTACATTACCGAAATTTACAAGAATGGGATTTCTCGCCCAACATACTAATGCCCCAGTGGATCGGCCGCCCTGCCTTTCGCGAGAAGAAAGTTGTGTTAAAGTAAAATGTGAAGGTTTGAATTTGTAATTGATCCACAATCGAAACGTATGAAGTGTCGTATGAAGCAAAATTAGCAGTATTTAAGAGGGCAAAAATGCTTTCGAATAACTCTGAAGTTCCCAGGCCTTCAAACTACGTGGCGAAATGCTGTGAAAGTCTTTTCTTAAAAAGAGCTCTTATAGTAGGGGAAAGGGCAGAAGGTTTTTTAACTTTTTGTCCTTGAGATGTTGCATGTCGTGCAGCCCTTGTCGTGTTCTTTAATTACAGATGTTAGCCATATTGATTAAAGATTCGTGTCTGTTTAATGCTGAGTAACTGACTTATGTTTTTTCTTATTTATAGGCACTTTTCATGTAAAAGTAACGCAATTTCAATTTTGCCGTATTCTTATGTTACTAACAACGAAAGCAGAATTCCTTTCATCTGCAAATAACAAGCTGTAGAACCATTCTACAAGCTGTAGAATGTTATTACAGCTTCTTTTCAATCAATGGAACTGTTAGGAAAATCTTACCTTAATATTTTTAATTTTGCCCACCGCAACACTATTTTACCCCTTATATAAGCGCGAAATATATACATACATATATATAGAAACACCCACACACTCATCTATCTATCTATCTCTTTTTATATATATATAAAGGATGAAATCTGGTAAGAAATATAAAACTTGATCATATTTAATTCAGTGTCTCTCTGTCATTCTGAGCAATATGATCAAATTATGTAACTGAACATGTAAAGAAAAGATGACACAAAATTGCATTCATACAATTTAGCATGCAATTCTAATTCACTCTACGTCAATTAGGATTGTTTTGGAAGGAGACGAATGAAAAATGAGCAACGCCTTCGCCGGGAAGCGAACCACGGACCTCTCGGTTACGCGTCGAGCGTGCTGACCACTACACTACGAAGGCATGCAAAGAAGGCGGGAGAAATATCTTATACTTTAATTCTGTTTTCTTGTATACTCACGCGCCAGGCTTACTTTTTCAAATATAAGTGGTGTGTTCTTAATTTCGATGTGCCCAGGTTGATGAACATAAAATTTCGAACTTCTTTGCTGACGCCCATTTATCTCTTTACAAGTGTGACCATTCTTTTGTTATTTCCCCGGCTTAACTATGCCATTAATATATAATTTTTATTGACTATTTTAGTGCTGATGTGATAGTTTCCTTTCATAAGTTTGAGTTACATCATTCAAATAGAAAAATAAACCAATAAAGGGAATTTATAAAAAAAGTGATATCGTTTGAAATGTTTTATTACAATATCCATTTAGCCGTTTCCTCGAAATGCTTATAATGTTTTCACAGTTTATATTTCATTATTAATAACAATGAAAAGAAAACACCGGAATAAAATCGACTTATTATCATTACTGCCTAAAATTAAGATCTTCATGTGTTCTTTCCCGATATTTTGACAAATAATTGCAGTGATCCGAATTTGATCCGGGAAGGATAAATCAAAAACAATTTCAACATTTTTCACGTTTTCAGTGATGTTTTTCTAACAGGAGAACTACATTGCTAAGAAACTAAAACAATAACAACGTCGCTTTCCTCCTCGGAAATAACTCCAGGTCAAACAGTAAAAGTTTCGTACATTTGGAAATTATTGCATATTTGTAGGCTTTGAATATCATACACCGCAGTCATAATATTTCGTCTGTATTGCTTCATATCTTGAATATTTTGTAAAAATGAAATTTTTCCTTCTACAGATGCATAACTATTCAGAATTTAAATTACGCATATATGCTATCTGTTTTGTTATGATCTGCTGAATTTACAGAAATCCTAACTTTAAGAAATGGAAGTTTCCGAATATTTGGGGTTTTTAATATGATTATTGTGGAAGGTCTTTTTTTGTGTTAATTAACCCATTTTGTTATACACTTAGCTGTACTGTCACTTCTACTTTCGTCGGCTCCTGTCTGGATGCATATTAATATATAAAAATGGTATACATGAAAGATTATATAAGAATGGATTTCTTGAAGGTAGTGAGAGAGCTGTTGGTAGCGACGCTGACCTTCGTGATACTTCTCATCCAGCTCATTAAAATTACTTAGTCTTTTTTAGCCTTTTACTAGCCATGTTGATCACGTATTGGAAAGTCTGAGCCAAAGCCTGATAGGATTTTATGTTGTGAATTTCAAGCGTTAAGTACTTAGTTACCTTAATCATTACATTTTATCTTAATGATTTTGTATTAGTTTATGTTTGCAAGTAGCGGAGACTGATTAAGCATGATTTGTGCATTTTGTTAAGTAGTTAATTAAAATGCTTATATATTTGCTTTACTAAGACAGTGTGATAAGTCACCTGGCAGTCTCACATGGAACCATAGTTAATTTACTAAGTAAGGACTTCCCTCAAATAGTTCAAATCGTTTTTATATTCTGTGAAAAGAAGCTTAAAATTTGCAATGTTGTATAGATCTAAGGCCTGAAGCAGTGTAAGACACAGAAGATTCAGAAAATCTCAGTTCTTCATTAAGATAAAATTAATTTATTATGCTGATAGCTCACTCAGACAGCGAATTTCAATTTTTACGTCTACAGTGCAATTAGCGTTCGAGAAAGGAATTTAGAGCATTAAAAAGATTGTTTTTTGCTTGACATGCCTCAGGAAAAAATGTAAATTATATTATTCGTAAAACAAAATTCCGCTCACCTTGAAAAGCAGTAAAATAGTTCAGTTATGAATAAATATGAACATTGAGGGCCAACAGATGATTAAAATTTGTTGGCAGTCTCTTTACGCATTCAACAAACATGGGTCCAGAGCCATTACATATTAACATGATATACAGCCAGCTCTGGATACAAGATTATGAACATCAAATTCTCCCCTGCGGAATTTGCAACCAAGTGTTTTGCATCTGGATAGCAAGCTCAGGATGTTGCGAGATAACTAAAACTGTAGTTCCAATATTCTAGTTAATTGTTCGATTGGGAATGGTCAGTAATATTCCGCAGGCAGATGGAATGATAGAAGGAAGCCCTTACTGCGATCCTTTAGTACAACTTAAGAAGTCTTTGCGCTTGAAGGAAAATGTATGGCTCTGCAAAACATTGTAATGTAAGCATGAAGACTGTAACGAAAGCTGGAATAATGTCATTATGAATGGCGTCTGGCCCTGTGGTTTTATTCAGGTTCACCACTTGTAAGTTTCAGGGAGTGGAATCTGTGTGTTCTAAGATCTTAAATATGAAGTAAAAAATTGGGCAAAGACTTGAATAAAGGAGTTTACTGTCTGGTGAATAAGAGCTATGAGATATGTAATTTTAAATACTTTATTATAGCCTGTTTAAAGACTGCTCCATATCTTTCACAGAAGTTTGCACCGTAATTTTTCCATGAGGCGAACTTTTACGATTCCACAATGACTCTTTGCTTCGGAAATAGTTCTTTTATAAGTCCTTTAGGCCTTATGGCTTTTTAAAATTTCTCCTCGAGTAGCCCTCTATTATGGATCATACTTAGTTTGCATTCTGCTCCTTTATGCGTGCACTTTACTGTGCTTGACATCCAGTTCAGCTTTTCAATAAGGTGTTTTGTTGGAGCTCATGATTTTGCGACACTTTCATAGTTGCTCACAGACCACATGTAGAATGCCCATAAAGTTACAGTGTGACACACCAACATCTTGCCCGCATTTATAATTGTTGAAATGAGTTATTAAATTTGGTACATAAGGCGCTAAGGCATTTTGAAACGTTTATGTTGAGGAATTTGTTTTTCTTCTTGTTTTATTAACGTGATACTGACTAATATCTAAAATAAATTTATAATTGTCGATTATCTCTGAGTGAGGAGTGATCGATAACTTTCCATTTATGTATATGTGGGAATATACTTATTGTTGCTAGAGTGGCATTCGGCCCCTTTCTGCTCTGATAGTCCAAAATGCATTATGATTTTCATTAGCATCAACAGCGGCAAGGTTTCCACTAGGAGTAGTCGATGACCTCGTTTACTACCTTTTAGAATTCCCAGAAAGCATGAAGTTTCATGTTTGCTAGCTTGCAAACAGAAATCTAAAAGCATATGCCGAGGCTACTTGTAAGAATATGTATGCACTCAAGCATATTATAGAATGTGTCTGCACTTCGAAACATGCCTCCAACAGACTTGACTAAAATACAGATTTCAGAGAAGAGCACAATATGCCGCCAGCATTATCATAGTTCACATGTGTAGTGCGTTTTGCAGCATTATTGTTTGTCATAATTCCAGTAGTAATGCATCACAAAAACATTGCTTGTAAATAGCTCTATTATCGTTTATTCCTAATTGCTTACATATCCGTTTGTTATAGTATTTGCGATTTTTTACATTTTGCATCTATGTTTAGCTAGTTTTTCGTGCCATCATTTTGGCTCTAGTGTAATAGTATCGTTAAGCGTGGTAATTGTATGTATTTGTGAACATTGTTATCACTAGTACAGCACTAATGATCGGTAACTGTATGCAGATATTAAGAGAACTAGCCTGATAGTAGTGGACTTGCGAATAATCTTGATAGTGAAAGTTAACAGGTGCTAATAATCATTAATACTGAGCAGTTTAGCTATGTTTGTAAAGTTTTTAATGTTTGTTGAATGTGTTAGATGACCCGCGATTCTTTGAGCTTCTCTTCCTCTGACGCTAAGAGGCACAGACTCAGACCGTTTTGCAATAGACAGGATCGATAGCAAAGCATAACTAGTTCATCTTCTACCTCAGTAGATCAGCTGCCCTGCCAATGGTGCAACAGCCCTCGATAGACCGGACAGCGCTGGCAATTCAGTAAGGATGTACAAAGTTATCGACATATCATTATGTCTTTAAAGTGACGCGAAAGATCACTGAAAGTGACCAAGTATCATAGACAATGACCCTTCGAAGGGTAATGCCAGGTGTGATAGAGGCATGTTGCTGCACAATTATACGAGCTAAAGTCAGCTATATTCTCCGATCTTATCGCTGAACACGATAAGACTCTAACCCAATCCATGACCGTGATTTCAGAGTAATGACCGTGATTTCAATCCATAACCGTGATTTCAATTCATGACCGTGATTTCAGAGTAAGCGACGTCCACAAGTTAGTAATAGACATTGCAACGGATGCTGATAATAGAGTCCATCTTCTTGTAATGCCGATTCATGGTACTGTGTGTTTAAGAGATGAGGATAAATGGTTCTAAATGACAAATAGCGAAACTATTGGTCTAATTAATAGAAGCATTCGCATTTGATAATATAATCATTACTTTTATCTAAACAGTCCAAAATTACAAAGAATCCGAAGTACTATCTTAAAAAGTTTTACAATACCACACTTATTTTGATCAAATTTTGGCCATTAAAAAGCGAATAGCTAATAACTGCAGCACTAGACAACAAAACATGTTAGATAAGGATCTGTGTTCTCATTTCCTGCATATGAAATGATTTTGTCTAAATTTATAAAACAGACTCGAATTCATAAGTCTTACCACTGAGTTAAACGTTAATAAATTTCGCCGCACGAGTAGTAAGGAACCCATACATGACATCTCCAGGGGGCTGCTGTAAGTTGTAAAAACTTCGATAAGTGCTTATACCTAATATTATGTGATTGGATCAATGTAATACGATCAAGGCTATTTGATTTAACGTGAAGGAAAACTATTAATATTTATTAGAATTTGCGAAAGTAGTTGAAACATCCATAAATCAGTAATTTATTTCTTTAAATACTGTTCTTAAAAGTATACTTCCAGTTATATAGTTTATTAACGTAGTATAGACAATTTCAGGAAAAATATTTCACCAGTCTAAATAAAAGGGTTCTCTGAAAACAAAATATGACTTTTTAAATATTCAGGAGTTTATTGACTTAGATAAGCTCTCCGTGCCTATCACAAAAGAAATCGAACATTTTCAAAGAAAATTTAATGACAGGCTACAAAGTAAAAGTTACTCGTTTCGGTCATAAAAAAGATTCATTATTAAATTTATAATTGGTTCTTTGAAAGCGTTTATGTATTTGAGAATAGGTATGAAGAATGTATTTGAGAAAAGGAAAGAGGAAAAACGGACTAATTAATTCATACAGATTTCTAAAATTTTTGCTTCTGTGGAGCTATATTAAACGCTAATGTTTACAGAATCTTCCCTTCCACGGCTTTAAAAGCGTTTTCATAAAATTATTTATATTATTTTGAGAAGCACTGCTGGTAGAAATATAGCTTTAGAAACGGAACTCAAATATGCAACCATTTTTTTCTTAAATTTAGTATACCATGTAAATATATCCACCGTTATATTATGATGAAAAGTAAAAATTCTTAATGAAAGATTTTGCATTTCTAGGAGTAATTACTTCATCTAGTATTCTTAGGAGCTAAACTGTCTGCACAAATAATTGGGTAAGTGGGAAAAAAGTTGCACGGTTATGCGAATTCAAGTACTTAAACTAGAGTTTAAGCACAATGTAATGCGCCGGCTTATAATAATTTCTTGACTGGCCAAATTTTATAAACTGTGTTTTTAATTTTCTAAACAAAATTTTTGAGAGGGAGGACTGCATTATCAATCAGCCTATGAAAAGAAAGACTAATAATATTTCAATAGCTCTATTGATAGTACTTTGTGAGTCAAGCTTTTCCTTATGATGGCGATGGCCGGTTTGTGAACGTACAACATTTTTCTTCATAATATCTATGAACATGCACGCAGCGTGCCGTTAAGAGTTACAAGCTGTATAGTTGTATTATTTATCTAGGGTGATGTTATGAAAAAGAGCCAATGGAGTAATTTACGAGAAGGGCTTTACTTTTAACATAATTTGTGTCAAACTAAAGGATATGTGCTAAGTCTTTTTAAAAAGATAGTTTTATTGGTTTGTAAAGTTTATCCTAATTTTATTAACAGTTATTTTAAGTTATTCACCTTTTCTATCTATTCTAATTTCAGCTTACAATTTCCTACCAGAATGTAATTTCAGAAACGCAGTTAATGCAAATGAGTAAAAGTACTATTTAAGTCAATGTTTTGCCGACTTCGAGACAGAGAGAGTCTGATTTTCCTGACTAGCGCGCGTTTGCCTTTTGGCTACGTTCTCTCTTAGCTACCAAGTTCGGCCATACCTTAGGCCCTTGCTTGGCTTCGCCGATTTAATTAATACATAGGGGCCAACTACTTACAAACATGATAGCTTCGGCTATATCTTTCAGATAGCTTTAATTAAGCTAGTTTAGTTTAATTTCATAATCATTTAAGTTCAAGCCCAAGTGGAGGCTTTGTGCGTACTCCGAGTTAGGAGTTGATTGTAATTATTCTAAGAAATAAAGGTTAGTTAACCTTTCTTAAGTCTTACTTGTTCATTCACACACTTAAGCGATTATTCGCTTTTTAGTATTTGTGGGGTTCTAAGATTGAACATTGGAATTAAATAAGTAAAACCCCACACGTTAAAAAACTGTTCTAAACCCTTTCATCATGTTCGGTGTTTTTTGATAGGGACTTTGAGCTTAAGGATGCTAATAATGAAGGAGAAATAAGTACTAACAGTGACGTGAATAAATCATGCAGGGGAATGTGTATTATAAAATGAACTATCACTAGGTGAAAAAGACTGGTACATGTAAAATAAGCCACCTATAACGAAAAATAAATTAGAATAAAAAGTGAATTTGCACCTTATGATGTCGTCTCAAAGTCGTGAGGAATAGGTGCTTTAGCCTTGTTAGAAATCAAGACTTACTACTAATTTATGTAAACATTTTTAATCCATATTTCGTAACATTCGTACACCAGCACTTATATTACTGATTTCATAAACCATTTCATGATAAATAGATCAAAGAAGAGAAATGCATGTCATAGAATGTCTTCAGAGAGTTACAGTTTTCGGTTAAAAAGGTACACAGCATATTATTATAATATATTTCCAAGTGTCTGTTAAGGAGAAAAATGAGATTAGCTTTCTTATGAAGTTGAATTTTTATTTTTGCTGGAGATGGTTTCGAAATTTTATTTAGCGTTTTATCACGTTATATTTTGGACTGAAGACATATTAATATGCTACAATGTTCTTAAAGATTTAATAAATATGTTCGATCACTAAAAAATTACTATGATCCCCCACAAAAATACATATTAGATTTTATTTAAATATGCATTTTAAAGTAAAATTTTGTATTTCTGATGTTTACAGTTATAGGGTGATTGTTAAAATTCTGTTGGAATACACATTCACATATATATTTAATATTCAGTTTTAATCTTAAGACATCAGCGCAAATATATTACAAAAAAGACTTATTAGCTTTTTGTTCCTGTAAATCGCACTCTTAAATTTGTTTTCCCATGTATGATTGCATCCATCCAAATAATGCATTTCATCACTGGATAAAAAGGTACTTTTTCAAATACAAATTAAATTATTGAACAGAAGTGAATTTAAAGATTTATGTGAATTCTTAAATGAGGAATTTAAATACACACGTTAGTAGTCTTTTATGAAAAATGTTCATTAACTTTTGTGCAAGAAATAAAAAGAGCAAGTTAAAACTGGCGTAACAAACCTTTTTACTAAATAGACAATTCAACATACATCATGATATAAAGTACGACTACCGTAACAAAGAATTTTAGCACAAATGACTTTACATTGGTATGCATATTTTAACATAATAATGAGGTCTAAGTTATAGTAGTAATTCATTAGATCCCAAACGTTATTTCCCAGCTTTCAACATTCCTTATTATACAAAGCTGTATCCTTTCCAAATGTACGAAACATATTTTCGAAAACTGAACATATTTATGAAATAATCACATACACATTATTTTACCTGAAAAAAAAAGTATAATATTTTTAATATTGAGAAACACGGACTTCACAAGACATGTGGTAAATCTGAGAGACGCTGATGAAATTCTAATTATGTTTTAATCAACACATATGACATATATACAAAAATATTAAGAAGAAATTTGCTTCATTTAAGATACTTTTCGCAAAATAATATTCAGAAGTAATAGCTATAGTGAACTTTGAAATTTTTACTGCCAAAAGAGAAATGTTTCTTTGTAGAGCACAATATTTTTTTCTTCCAAGCAGATGTTCAATAGTAAAATGAATAAAAGACCGAAAATTTGTTAAGTACTTCAAAATGAAAAGAAAGATAGTGAGTAAAATTTGGCGCCGTTTATTACGAATGAAATATCAATTTAAATATAAAAAATGTCATACTCTTATACTTAGCGTTTCGGAACTTTTCCAATTTTTAAAGAAAATCGTCGTTGTTCACAGGGGATAGAATACTACTTCATGCAGTGTTTTAGAAGGACAATATATTTGGACACTGTGCAGTGATTAGCTATTAGACTATCATATTTTGTGCGCTAATAACAAGTGCTAGGACAAAATATTCATGGCCAACATAGAATGTACGTTATTTTTGCCCAAGCATTATAAATCACTGCACTGTTACAGAGGATGCCACAAAATAGACTTCATACTAAATAACAAAAATATTTTTAGCAAATTCAGGGGCCATTAATAGACCTAGAGCAGATATGGATTGGCAATTTTGTAAAAAAATAATTTTTTCAAAGCTACCAAAGAGGGTCGATCTACAACTACATATCGCAATAAACAGGAAACACCTATTAAGCATCGGAGCATCATTTCCTCTATCAAAAACTGATGGAAATGTTAACTGTTGATTTTAATAAGTGAACAAAATATTTATGCAGCCTCTACATTTCTTTATACTATTTTTGAGATTTGAGAGAAATTAAGAAAATACAGTGAGAATCGCTTCATACATGTATAATTGTAAATATATCTGCAGAAAGTGTAAAACATTTCAACTGTTTCTCAAAAACGAAATAAATTAGTTTAATGCTTTTTGTGTAGAAATTTTAAGTGGCTAGAGTAAATTGAGTCCTTTAGTTATAGAAATTTTACGTGGTTAGAAATTGTTTTCCAATCACTAACAAATTTCATTTACACAAACATATATATTTATATCAAATTAAATAATCAAAAAATAAATAAGTTTATCTTGAATTTTAAACTGACTAATAAGAAAATTTTAAAACTCTTTATGTACATTCATATGTATGCATATATGTGTATGTATACATATATATACATATATACATGTACATGTATATGTGTGTATATATACGTTCATGCGCGATATTATGCATGTGTCCCTGTATTTATATAATTGCTAACTTTACTGCAACACTAATATAATCCAGTTTGAGTCTCACAGTTTAAAACTATGCAGTAAAGAAACCAGACTAAGGTTTATATTAGTATAAATATAAGCAGTTAGCAATATATATGTTTATCTGTGCAAAATATTCTCTTATCAAATATTTTATAAATTATTACTAATATAATATAGTGACAAATAGATGCTTCAGAAAAATTTGACTCTCGTTATATAAGCTTCGTGTTAAGACTTTGTTTTTTACTTGTTAAAATATTATAAAGAAAATCACATTTTTCTGCGTTATAAATCAAGTCGATGATCTGATGCTGCATATTGAAAGCTTGTCATAAAGTTAAACAGTAAAGTTTAGTTTTGAAAGCTGCAGTTAATCTGAAAAATAACCATAAAGTAAATGTGTAAATGAAAAAAAGAGTGTTTATGATTTTGGTATTTTAACATGACATGGAACGTGTCGATCTCATGCAGTACAACATGATTTATACAGTGAAAACTCTTTATCTACTACTCGGCTAGCTGTTCTACAGCACAAATTAAGAAACGTATCTATATAATGATATAGATATACGCTTAAATATTAAAATGTTAGGATCTTTCATGCTCATACGCAGGTTAAGGAGAACTGGATAGCATCAAATTATATATAAATACAATAAAATTTTTATAGGGTTAATTATGTGTACAGGGAGCAATTTCACAATCCTTACCAACATTTGCAAGAATTTTAGCCGAAATAGAAGAACCTAAAAATCTTAACAACGTGAATTAATCACGATGTGTAGCTCTTAAGTAAGTGCCATTTGATTAAAAATATAATCATGCTACCATATATATCTTTCTTTCAATCAAAATTCAGTCAAACGTTTTCCTTTCGTTACATTTAACATGTATCACATGAGTTCTGATATTGTTTCGTAACACATTAAAGTTCCTAGTTAAGAGTTCATGATCTTCTCACTGCCTCTTCGTTTTCTTTCTTTCTAATATTTAAGAAAAAAGAAAGGAGCATGAGGTACTTGACGAATGTAACTCATGAGTCAGTGCTCAAGTACCTATGAAAACATGAAAATTCTTCTTGTGACAAACAAATGTAATTGCACAGAATACTTCTCGGTACGTGGTGCTTTACACAATGAAACTAAAAGTATATTCAAAATGAAATATATTAGTATACACCATAGGATAATGATTTAAAAATACACTTATCAGCTAAAGATTTTTGTGCTGAGCGTCATTTGTTTTCTTAAGGTATTGGCACAGGACAGAACTGGCAAAATAAACCATATAACCATGTTATTTATAACCTGAGGAACCATAGCGGTTCGGAAACCTAACGAACTATTCCGTCAGCAGGTCTTAGAGAGAATTACATCAGATCTCTGCCAGCTCTAAAGAAGGAACTGAGTGTTATACTGACGTGTAACACAAGCCTGTGGTTAAACATAACACAGCTGCCAATGGAGAAGGTAGTAGCATTTGTAACTGTTTAGAAGCCTTCAATATACCCGTAGGCTTCCAAACTGGACATTATAACGTAAAACAGCCAGAGCGAGACAAAGAGTATAGTAGTTGGAAGCTTGAATCTGAGGGGCCCTCCAAGTTCTCCTCCTACTCTTTTGCTGCGCCTTAGTAAGAGAACAACGCACGAGATGAATGCGCAGACGCAGAACATGGTCACGGAAAAGGCGAGGCTTCCTGGTTCCACTTTAAATTGCGTTCCACGTGCATAGTGGACGATGGCAGTGATTGACCAAGCGATGCCGATGCCGAGGAACACATTGACGGCATTACTGCCCGTCACGTTGCCGATTGACGAGTCTGCATATTTATCTTGAATTGCTGCTACTTTACTTGCGAATGTATCTGAAAGAAGTTTTGCAATAAGTGAGACAGTTTTAACTAACATCACATAATTATACACAATAAGATAGCGTTTTCATTCTTATCTATGCATTACAATATAAATTTAAAAAATGTAAGAAACTTCAACTTAAAAGAACTTAAATTACGTTGCGTTGAATTATTTAATTCTAATGTGTTACACTTACTGGAAATAGATTTCTTCATTGAAATTATTTATCGATTTATGATTTGAATTACTTACATAAAACATATGTGAAACCAATTTATGCGAGGAAAGCTTAACTGAAAAGGTATTCAGCAGCAACGTAATTAAAGTAATGTTTGATACTTTCCTTAAAAAGCATCTTACATAAATGACAGTGATATAGGAGGAAATATGCTAGATAAACTACTTTTAATTATTTTATTCATTTCAGACCAGAAGGGAAAACTATTCTTCTATAAGTGTATTATACCTCGAAAGATGCCGATAATAGTATGTGTTTTGCTGGGCTTTCAAGTGCACCAAAATTATGCTATTAACGTTTAATAAACGGTAGGGATTACGTAAGATGTGGGATTAATATGCAACGTATTGCTGAATCAAAACGTGAGGTAGAAGAATTGCTACGAGAATACAAGCGTACTGCGTTGGTTACTATGATAGTGATAAACGTCTCTCCACTGAGCTTAGATTCTAAGGTTCTAAGCTTGAGTTGAAAATTATAATCATGTGTGAAAATAAATAGAGTTGAAAAATTATAGAGTACTCATCTGAAACAAAACTTTAAGTAATGTAAACAAAAAAAAATAATGAGTATTATAGTGTAATACGTAGACAAAGCACTTTGCTGTTCATTCCAGTTTTTCCATTTTTGTTAGAATAACTGGATTAGGATTAAAGCCATAGAACTGCAGCCACAAATATGGAAGACAAAAGCCCTCAATCAGTACTGAAAATTATGATCTTGATGATGAACCATAGAAAATGTTGAAAACTAGAGTGAGATATAATGATAAATAAAATAATAAACATCAACTCTAAAAATCTCAGGTTGATTTTGTGAATGATGCAACTTTGTTCATAGAACTCTTCTCCCATTTTTCATTTTCTTAAAAGAACGTTTCTTTTATTTAGCTGGAAAGTATCTATTCACATATTTAATTCATTAGGCTTGTATGCCATTAAAAGATTCTTCAAGCAAACTTATTCATTATGCGGAAAAAGTAAAAATGGTTATTTTGATATTTTCTGGAAATTTTACGTAATGAGAATGGCAAAACATATTGACTGAGATTTGTTTAACTGTTTGTCTGTACTTGCAAAAAATTGAATCGTTTTGTTAATAAACAAACGTGTCGTGACTAGTTAGGGAATAGTCTCCAACAACTACATCTGTAGCCGATACACAATCAAAATGGGATAGGGTAGAGTTTAATCTTTTCAATGTGAATAGCCGGCCTCTTGTTTCCAAGAATGGGAAAGGAGGAGCAATCACAGCAGCCTTCCACAAATATCCGATATTCTGAATAGATTTTTCGCACACGCAAATACATATCTTCTTTTAGTTGAGCCATTTTGCTTCCAGCAAGACGGCGCTATGTCTCACTCTGCTGGAATAGAAATTAAAAAAACCCTTATTACTTACAAATAACATTCGTAGAGAAATTAGGAACATTCTTATTGCGATGTTGAAATAAGCGATTAACAATATCCGTTACAGGCTAGCCACATGTCAACGTTGAAATTGCGGTCACCCGCAGAAAATGATATTTAAACCATAAATCCAACAACATCGCTGAACTTTCCGATGTATACCTCATTTACTGGGAGATTTGTTCTTGAGAGGTCAACGCTGCATCTAAAACATTATCCAAGTAGATGACAGTCAGCATATACTACGAATGTATTCAGCACTTACATAAAGATGAAACAAGTTTACAGAGCTAACTCAAGTGTAATACGTACTTAATATTGCAATAATTACTACCTTTATTCTCGAATATGCTGATCAATAGCCATTGACAGATTTTGAACTGCAGTCAGTAGAAACTTCTAATAAGAACACAAGAGACATGCTATATCCGAAGTAATTTTGGAAGGGTTACAGAAATATCTGATGCGACAAATCGGTGCCAGCAATACACTGATGATATATTCTCGCTATATGCTTCATTAGGGCTTCATATAAAAGAATTTATATGCACAAATATTATCAAACGCTTATTTCTTCAATCCAAAACTTTTTGTAATAGTAGTTTTGTTTTCAGATATACATCTTTGCTTTCTTTTAATGTTAAGAGGCGATACAAGAAAGTTAAGGAAAAAATGACAGTACATAGTCTGAATGCCGTGAATGTTGTGAGGATGAAAGAATTCTATTCAGCAAAGGCATATATTAATTGGTAAAAATAATCTGAATTATAAAACTTGTGTATTACCTTATTTTAGTACCCAAACACAATGAACTTTTTTAAAGAATGCAATTTTCTATGACTTTTAATGAAAACAGTAGCAGGAAGATCAAGTTCCAGAATGGGACATAACAAATTTTGATTGCTTATATGACATTGAAAAAAGCCTCTTCTGCATGGTTTTTGGGGAAAATGTAACAACAAAGAATATTTTTTCTGGCTAGCAATGTTCGTCAATGTCAGTAAAATGAAAAATAAATTGAAAGATTTATGTGAAAAGCATGAAGTAAGGATAAAATGGTTTTCGAAAATTTTGGTAGGAAATTAGTTTAATTAAAGTCAGTCTGGTGTATTAAGTGGGAATCATAATGCATGGTAAATAGTTACATCTTGCTATTAATAAGCTGTAGCAGCTACAGAAAGTACACTGCAAAAACGTGCTTTGAAGATTAATTGCATCAAAATATTGTTATTCTATGAGCTCTGAACAGATGATTACATCGAAACATAGTTAACTTATTTCCCCTGAAGGTAAATCACACCGAAAACATAACCATCTATTAGCTACTTGGATGAATTCGATATATACAGGCAGATTCATAGGTACGTTCATTGACCAGATAGCAACACCTCTTAAAGTGAGTATAAAAGCCTGATAACCGAAAGAAAATCTGCCCTTTAGCAGATGTATCGATGGTAATGTCTAGGAGCTGTTGTAAAAGACGAAGTAGTGTGAGAGAGGCATGTTCTTGCTCCTAGCAAACATCTTTGCTCTAAAACTGCTGTCTATTTCATGCAGTTGTTCATCTAGAACATGAAATGATATATAAAAAAGGCTGTCTATGCAAAAATTATACGATAATTACATGTACACACTGCATAACTCTCGTTGCTAAAAATACCTTCACTGTGATCTCTTGGCTAGTTGCCAGGCTTCACAGCTAGTCGACATTTATACAACGTTCAAAGACTTACAAACATACACAGACGTAATTACATAAAGACGTAACACCATGAGAAAAGTAAAATTGTGAAGAAAAGAATTATGGCATTAAGCTCTCCGCAAGAGTCAATGTTTAGTTAATTATTTTCTCAAGCTGTTTCAGCACATTTGCATTTTTGGCATCTTTTGGCGAGCTAAAGCTCTATATTTTTGTATTGACCTGTTTAGGTAATAGTTCTGAACTTCGAAAATACATTGGTCCGAATAACTGACTTCTTCACGGTTCCATGGTTCGTCATCCTTCAATTCGAAGCAAAGTACAGGACAATAGCTCTTTGGGTTGATACGAGGTGTGGTTTTAAATAAGTTCATTTACACCTAATGTGACGAAAGAGCATAGCTTAGAATCTGCGTCACTTTTATCCCATATATCCTGCCCTTTTATTCGTAATTAACTCACGCAACTTCTTTCCCAGTTGTAAACTTAGCGCAGTGTTGCAGTGATATTACTAATACTCGTTAAGTCCTCTGTAGCTGTTCTTTTACCTATATTTTTAGCAGCTTCATTCTCCATTACACAGGTAGCAAATTGTAATGGGGCGGCGCCGTATTTCCTGGAAACGAGAACGAATTTTTCGAACCGGTAAATCCTTATTCCTGGTATTTTGAATTATTTTCAAATCGACATTGAATTTGAATAAAGGCTGCTTTTAAATTTCTTACAAAATGTGATGGCTCTCAATAAAGGTACAAGCTCTGCTCGATAATAGCCCTTATGCGTATCTTTGTAATTAATAATAGTATTATTGTAGTTTTCATAATTCATGTAATTTGTCGTTGTCTGTGGAAAACACGGTTTAAATACATACTCTTACTTAAGCAGTCATAGATCTTTATGTGATTAGTTTGGTTTGGTTAATTTGATTATGGCAAATCACTCGAGGGTTACCTGCCTAATGCGAGAGATGCCTCCGTATAGGACTTTATAAAGGAAACTGGCTCGTATACATGTTGCGGTTGTAGGAAAAAATGTCACCCGGAAAATAAGGAACGGAAAGATAGGCACCGGAAAATTAGGAAACGGAAAATAAGTCACCATTCTTTTGAAATAGGAAAAATAAGGGATGTTTAGAAATATCGCCAAGACGGGAGATAAAATTTTTATCATAACAACCATACCTGCGGAATAGGGAATCTTCTGACGATGATTGAAAGAAGATAATCGAGCTGCTGGCCTGTCCGATGGTAAAAATAGAGGGTTGACCAGCGGGTCATGGTCATTAGTGATTGTTCCCCTCGTACCCCATGTAGTTATAGCCTTAAGCTGTGGTTCAGGTGTGAAACATTGTCGCATAACTAAGCATTAAAAGCAGTATTATAACAAACCGTTGTAGATGAAATTTAGTCACAGTTTGCGATAAGAATATTAAAACCTGCTATTGAAATGACCTTGCTCGTTGCAGCTAGCTCAACGTCTTACCCTTAAAACCTCCCTCAAGAGAGCCCGCTATAACCCTGCTGGTTAAATTAGAATTTGGCAGGTTTCCCCAACTCCGACTGGCGACATTATTTGGAGAGATTTTAGAGTTCCTTTTTTTCCGTTCCTTATTTTCCGGGGGCTTTCTTTCCGTTTCCCTTTTTTCCGGGTGACATTTTTTCCGCACCCACATGTTGCATAAGGGGAAAAGCAAGCAAACGATGCAGCCAGCCCGTTTGTCGGGATTCGAACCCTGGAGCGAACTACCATTGTTCAGCGATTTTACCGCTCGGCCGCTAGTATGCCCTCTACGTGATTGTTAAGCCGCTATATGATTATTTTTTCTTGTATCTTTCATGAGGCCGCAAGCAGGAATAAATGACATACAAATAACCACGTACAACATATCCTTATTTTGTTTATTTATTTATTTTGTGTGAGTGTGTGAAATAATGCTACTTTAGTCTTGGTTGTTCCCGGAAAGTATTTGAAATTGCAACATTTAAAATTCAAATTTGCATCTATTGGTGCCCTGCGCAGATTAAAAAATACAGCGCAAAATACCCAATTTCAATTATTTTCAATATCGCTCGGAACTGTAGCCTTGTATTACTAAATTCGTAATAAATATTAGCAACATCTGCAGCCCATTATAAAGGATCGTTGTATGTTATGAAGAAGGTTTGTTAAATTTGTTTTCTTTTATGATATTTTTCCCTGTGGTCCAGATGATTGTTGCAGAGTCTGTTTCCTGAAAAATATTACTGAATATATGACAGATGGCATTCTTATTGCTTTCAACACCTGAACATGCTTGTAGGAAAAAACAGCTTATCGAGAGCGATTTAAAAGCTAAACCAAATTTCTCAATGGTTGAGGTGCAGAATGTGTTTCAGAAGTCGAAATTTTCGTTGCCAATATTTCTTTTATAATCTAAATGTGATCATTTGTTTTCATCTCCTTTCATGGTCTCGACATGCCTGATGTTTTTTATGCATGGCTGTCATTTTTTGCTTGCTTATCGTAAGAGCAATTATTACAAGCTTCTTTCTATTGTGAGACATCTTTTCGTTTTAAGGACATTGGTGCAGTGTATACACTGGTGTGCAAATATTAAGGACGAGACGGTTTTTTCAATAAAACTTTGTACAAAAGCTTTCCAAATCAACACATTTAATACCGTAAGATCCCCAATACGTAAGGAAATGAGTAATGAAATGAGTAATTTCTCTTACTAAAAGAGAAATCAGAGGGATAAAAAGAAGCTTTATTGAAAAAGTGGCATGGAGCGCAATGCCACTGAAGGCCGAAACATCCCTGTGATGGGTGTCCAGCAAGAAACATCCGGTCTTTAATAGGGCATATGATCTCCCCTGACTGCTAGGCAGGTTTCACAGCGTCTGCCCATGCTGAGAATGAGGATGTCAATGAGTTGTTGAGGCATTGCTGCCCATTCGTCTTGCAGCGCCAATCGAAGCTCCGGAATCATTACTGGTGGTAAGGTACGAGCTGCCAAGCGTCTGCCTAGAAAATCCCATACATGCTCGATGGGATTGAGATCCGGAGATCGTGCCGGCCAATCCATACGTTCAATATCCTCACTCTCTAAGAACTGTTCGGCAGCTACTGTGCGATGACATGGTGCATTGTCGTCCATGAAAAGGAACTGCGGACCCATAGCGCCTCTAAAAAGACGCACATATGGAAGAAGAATCTCGTTACAATAACGGGTCCCGTTGACTGAACCTGCGTCGAAGATGTGAAGGTCTGTACGACTACCAAGCATGATGCCTCCCCAAACGAGAACACCGCCACCTCCATACCTGTCCCTTTCAATGATGTTCGAGGGATGATTGCGGCTTCCCCGCTCTCTCCAGATGAGTATGCGATGAGAATCGCTACTCAGACTGAATCTGCTCTCATCTGTAAAGAGTACTCGTCCCCATTCATTGTCTCTCCAATTCCGGTGTTCCCGGCACCACAGAGAACGCCTTCTCCGATGGGCAGGCGTTAGAGGTACACACCGTACAGGGCGTCGTGCAAACAGACCACCACCGTGCAGTCTTCTGGCCACGGTAAAACGCGATATCGGTCGTCCAGTCGCCTGTGTCGTGTGTCTAGCGATTTCTCCCGCTGTCTGCCGCCTGTTTCTTCTGGCCTGTAAGGCAATATACCGGTCATCTGCGGGTGTGGTTCCTCGTGGACGACCACTACTAAACCCCCGGATAGCTGTTCCTGTAGTTTGAAATTGTCTCCAAAGTCGTGAAACGATGCTGTGAGCAATTCCGAACTCTGCAGCCACACTTGTCACACTGCGGCCTTCCTCCAACTTCCCAATGATTCGACCTCGGGTAAAAGCATCCAGATGTCGTCTAACAGATTGATTATTCGCCATTTCTCGCTAAGGCAGCAACTCGGTGTGATTTTAACTGCTATACGGCGTGCAATCTCTTTGCCAGAAATACTGATCTTACACCGACAACATGCTTTATACTACTCAGACACTCCCCCATTGCGTCTACCTGCATATCTGCGCATGTGCTACCGTACATCACCTTACTTAATCTCCTGATTGGTCTTTCTGTCCGCTCTGCCGCTTCGTTCAGCTGATATGCTAATTTTTCGACTTCGCCCTTAATTTTTGCACAGCAGTGTATATTGAGGAACTGTACATAACGTCTAGCTGTTGTGAATACGTTCAGTTTTGGGAGATTGTGATAAGATCTACCACAGATAAGTTGTATTCGAATTTCTTAAGACTAATATATTTCGTCCTGTGTTTTGTTTGGTATGAAACATACACAGTTTATGCTTGGAGTTTGCTTGGAATGAAACATAAAGAGTATGATGTCTTCGACTCAGGCGAAATACGTTTCTCTGCCATTTGGGTACTCGCGGATGATGCTAACCCGATGGAACACAAATTGAGCGATTTTCGAGTCCGTGAAAGTTTCTAATAAGATTCTACAGTGATAGAGTAAGCAAAAATATGGTAATAGTCCTCGCTAGAGTGTATTACGCAGAGTCACTTCTAAGTTCATGATGGGAGTCCGATAGAAACTAGAATGCTAAGCCAAGACTCTCCTCTTTTGCATTATACGAATTGGAGATTGCATTGAGAAATCTAAAAATTAGAAAATCTCCGGGAGTGAATAATATCGAAGCTGAATTTTTTTAAGGATTTGAGGGAGTTTTCAAAACAGATATTTTTGGATATTTATGTTTGGGAGACAGGTGTGGTCCTCACATAATGGATGAAAGCGCTGATTATCCCAGTTCCCAAAAACGATTGAGATACAAGATATTTGTCAATTACAGACCTATTCCGCTTACATATGTGATGGAGAAGGTGACGTAGAAGTTGTGTCACGCGTGTTGGTACTTGGAGCATTTTGGTTTACTAAGATGCGAATAGGCTGGATTTTGTAGGGGGTCGATCGACAGGTGTTCAGGTTGCCCATTTTGCTCAAGTCGTGAAGGATGCTCTTGACGCTACGAATGTTTTGTTGCGTTTTGGTTGAAGTACAATATTATGATAGGGAAACTCATATTTAAGATTCAAATATTAATGTAACTTAACAGTTTACCAAGCAAAACTTGGCATAGCAATAAAGGTACGAAAATCTTGGTTTTAATTAAATTTGTTTATTTACGGCCAATTTTTTTGCCTTGGAACTTGTAAACAGATGGTACTAATGACTGAAGCATATTATAAATCACTTCTAGGATTTAGTCATTCATGTCCATAAAGCTGCATAACTGTATTTCAAACAGATAGGTAATGTCAATGTTATTTGACTCACCGAAGAGGATAAATTGTAATTCCTGCAAAACTTGCGATAATAGAAAAATTTAGCACTGGCTTTCAATCAATTCAGGTGGATCGTAACCTTGCATTCCAATGTGTAGTATTATATTTAAAGAACGATTTCTGTTCTTTTCTAGAAAAGGTGATCTGTCGCAGATAAATACAATATGTCACAGAAGCAAATTTTCGTGACAAAACGCGTATTAGGATTATCGGAAGGTTGAATGCTTGCCACAATCAAAGATAATTATCACAGGACGACGGCTCCATGAAACATTATTTCTGGACTTTAAAGATAGTTCTGAACTTCTAAAAATATTTGTAGGTAACATTTTTGTTGTGGGCATACAAATTTTACAATACAGGTACAGAGTTGTAAATTCCTTTCTGCCCCAAACAGCGCAGCGAAAAACTACATTCCGCTAGAGCTGCCCTTCGTCCGGAATGTCAGCCATGCAGAGTTTAAATGACACTTCGTTGGAAAAATTAGGGCTTTGATTTTCTAGGTCAGTTATAAGAATTCTGTTGAAATGATGGCTTACGAAGATATGCAGTAAACCTAATCATACGTATCACCTTGAGCAATCAGGGAAAGGCAAAATAAGAGCGTGACATGAACGTTGTTAAATTTCAGCTGTTCAAGTTAGTGCTCATGCTTGCGTAGGAGGAAATATGACCATAACATGTGGGCAACTGATAAACATTTAGACAGATTTAATATATAAATAATACAGAATGCAGAACTATGTGTGGCAATACAGAACTACGTGCAGAGTTGAATATGAGTAAAAGCGTTGGATATAGAAGAAGCGTGCAGCTGTATTCCTACTCTGTGGGTAACTTAATGTTATGGACGTGTTTGGAGCAGGCTGAAAACGGTTTGACATTTCTGATTAGACATTAGCACAGTATGATAAGACTGGGCCAATTTTATTTCATACAGATCTGTTACTATTAGTATTAGCAGCCCACACTGACCAGATTATGAAGAGGGTTTTTTAAGGTGTTAGTTGCAGGCCGACGAGGTGCAGCCCATCAACATCCTCCTACATGTCTACCGGAACTTCGGAGTGCATTGCTTTTTGAGTGGTGTAATATCCCCCAAGATCAGATCGATAATTTGATACTCAGCATGCCTAGGTGTTGTACGGACTGTATTGCATCGTCTGGGAGACATACAATGTATTAACAATCATACGAACCATGTAATATTGTTTTTTTGTAAATAGGTTTTTTTTGTAACTTGCTCCAGGGAGAAAAAATTGCTAATTTTTTTAAAAATAATATCAAACATGTAGCATCTCTTTTTGCTCTTTACCTTTTGTTTAATAAATAAGTTTTACAAATAAGTCAAATTTGTTTTGCTTCTAACTCTTCCTTTGCCTGATTTTGAATTATCCTTAATTTATGAATATGAGTCTAATTGCAGAGCGGATTTATAGAAAAGGTTTAATAAAGTAAGTTTTAAACGTTTCAAACTACAGCAATTAGAAATCATTGATAAATTATTGTTCTATGTTTGTGATTGGCATAAGATTTGAAAAATAAAACTAAAGTATAGTTCGAAAGGTCATGTTGTATTATATGTCTTAAAATCTAATTTTCTATCTTTTTCAGCATTTTCTATCTTTTTTTTTATTTCAAAGGATTTATTTGCTAAAGGAGAAATATACGCAACGAAAGGGTTCTGACAGTTCTTTTAATCTTCCTTAAAACCTGCGTATTTTGCACGGTAGTGAAAAAGCAGAAATGAGCATATAGAAAGCGTTTTAACATTTATAATATATCAGCTTTAGCAAAAAATGCAAAAATGTCAGGTTTTATATTTTGAAAATACCAAAACATTTTGTATTGGAAGACATTTATTGGTCAGCATTTGCTAAATATAAACGTCGTATACAAAGGAAATTGTTCAGTTTTAGTTCTAGAAAGTTACTCAGTGAGAAACTCTTCGAGAAAGGCAAATTCTATAGCATTTCATGGCATAACTTCCAAGAATGTACCTTAGGGATAATAATATCCATATATAAAAAACTTGTGAGGCCTCGTTTAGAGTAAATATATGGAAGATGACGACATGGTGGTAGTCTATAATTTGTACTCTCCTGTCTCGTGACAAGAGGCGTACAAGTGAAGACTTAAGCAAGATTATTCAAAGATAAAACGAAATCAGATGGTTACTTGACTATTTGTAGCCATCACATCACGAAGAAAATTATTCGAAGCTTCTTTTCGTCACCAGCAATATTCATCCCATCATAATATGTAATACATTTGTTATAGTGATGATCAATTTCGTCAGTGAGAGGTAGTCCATTAGCGAAAGCTTATTTCGCCATGGAATCTGATTTCTAGAACTCCCACAGGAAACGAAGAGGTTTAGTTATTATTTATATTTTAACAATAGTACACAATTAGGAATCTCTGTCGACATTCCCTGCGCGTAAGAAAAAAAAAAGAATAAAATATATCGGAGTTATGACAATTTTTTGAGAGTGTAAAAAACGCATTGCTCAGTTGTCGTATTTAAATGTTAAAAACTGCACCTCAAACAACGCAAACAAATAAAAATAAAAATAAACAACTTCACGACATTGAGATCGTTACTTGTTTATCTATTTTATATGATTTTTAAATATTTTGATAAACTATTTATTATCGCATGTTTCATTCATTATTTTCCCCTTTCTCCCTTTATTATTATTTCTACTGCGGAGGAAAATATTTATAGAAAAATCTAATTACGTACTAAGGAAAATAATGGTGACATGATAATAATGAAACATAAAAATATGATATGATAATAGTGAATGATAATACGGTATGATAGTAATGAATGAATGGCATGATAATAAATAATATGGTACGATAATAATGAATGAATTGTATGATAATAAATAATATATTATGATAATGATGAATGAATAGTATGATAATAAATAATACGACATAAGGGAAATGGTGACCAAATGTAGTTTTTAACAATTATATGATGAACAAGTTTCTTTCTTCACTAGGAAGCAAAAAAACAGGACATGCTTTAAAAATAATTTGTATGTCTACTTTATGCGATTTTTACAACATTGAAGAAATTCTTAAAATCGCAGGTTTTGTTAAACACCTCGAAGAGAAACTTCCTGGACATAGTATTGCTTTGACTTTACAATAAAATCGCGTCCACGATTGCTTTTTACTGTTCTTTAAATAAATATATTATAGAATCGAAACATCCATTTTCTGGGTATGTACTAGAAAAACATGTACGTGTAGCATATCAGTTACGTCTGAATCTTCTTTTGAGTTTATAACATAATTCTTTTGTTGCTAAAAGCATTTTCTTTCAGTTACATCTCATGACATTTCCGGATATATGCATATTCGTTTCTAGTTTTTTGGCATGGCGCTATATAAAAAATTGCATAATTTGGTGATGTGTGAAAAAGGCATCAAAGAGCGCACGAAGATTAAATTGTGTGTATGTTATGGTCAGTATTTAAAGGAACTCTACGAAATATTGAAGACGGTTAACGGCTAACTTTCTATTCTGTTCGAAAGTCATTGAGTTGATTTGACATAACTGGTAGTTAGAAAGTAGACTTCAAAAACTATTGTAATGGAGCGGATTCCCAGTGGGAAAAGATGATAAGAAAATACCGCAAGCTGCTGCTTTGATATAAGCCAAAAGAAAACAAAGAGACAAGAAAATGAAGCTGCCGTTGCAAGGGTATCCGAGTCACACGTCAGTGGATTCTATCACAGAATCTGAAGACCAGTAGATTCTAAAACAGGTTTGTCACAGAAAGCTGAAGGAAGACGGATGGTTCTAGGGTAAGCGATCTCATAGCCGCTGCCTCCAGAGACCTTCTCCTGTTGTGCAACAGTCTCAACATAAAAAAGTGATGTTTCTTTTCAACTAGGGAATCAAGCAGGTATTAGATTCATGAAAGCCAGAAAAAAAATTCTGCGAAGGTAGCAGCAAAGACAAGCTCATATTAGAGAGTTGGTTTAACTTTATGTTATTGTTCCCTTTGTATCTCAGATTTGGATAAGGATTTTGTCAATGCTCATAGCTTCCGAATTTATGGCCAAAACTGGAACTCTAGTCCTTTCATACACCGTATTTTCACTTTATCCCACGAGGCGTTTAATTTTTTACGGAGATTTATGAGTTCAAAAAGAAAGCATCAGAAATTTATGAGAGAAATATTAATAACTAATATAATAAAAAACGCCTTTTTCCTGGTTATTTCCAATTTGAGAAAAAATGTTCATGACTAGAACGGTAACATATTGTTTCATTATCAATCATTTCACATATATTTATTACAAGATAGTAACATATGGATTTATTACAACATAGTTCTTGTACCAGTTGACAGTTTTTATACTAAATGGAAAAGGACAGCTAGATTTTCACGCAATCAGCTAATATTATTTTGAGTTAATAGCTTGAAATTTAAATAGTATGTAATGATTTCAACCTTTTTATTCAATAGTAAACGTAAAGCATACACAGAATTTAGTGATGGAAAGAAATAATGTTGTTAATGATGCAGTATCAAAGCATATAATTTTTGTTTATGAAAGTGGTTAACAAATTTTACATCTACGTGCATAAAATCTACACAGTTCTTAAACGTCACATGAATCAAATAGGTAGACAATCTTTTTATTTGATTTGTTTGTACATTATTAATGGAAGGTTTGATGGAAATACAATCATTATCAGTGGCGGATTTTTGAAGTGGGAGACCTATATCATAGTTTTGAAGGGTCCCCATTTTAAAAAAGACACAGGGTATGTTTTTTATTTAAAAAATAATTAATGATTTAGGACCCCTCGGACTACTGGATCCCATGCGATTGCGAATTGCGCTTCTCTATAGATCCGCCTCTGATTACAGCAAGTGTAAATGAATCAACTTACCTGGAATACTTGTTCCTAGAGCTACTAAAGCAACAGCAGTGACAGTGTCTTTCAGGCCAACTGTGCAACCGAAGTGAGAAGCAAGATCTCCAATGACAGCAGTCAGAATACCGATGCCGAAGATTGATACAACGAAGCACAACCATCCGTCCAGCATATCTGTGACAAGATTAAAAAAATCAACTACTTTTTGCTTTATGAAACGTGATTAGATCTTTGATATAATAATAAAAAAAATCTTGAATCTTTAACAATAAAAAGATTGTTATGCATTTTCATGAATGCATTTCTCACTGTATGATTCTTGTACTTTGAATTACTTATTTACTGATCAGTAATCCATATTTATATTTTTATTATAAATATTGTTTATTAAAATATTCGCTGTAGTGTAAATCAATACCATACTTTAAAAGAATAAATCTGAATATGTACTCTCAGATAAGGCATCGAGGGACCATCATCGTAATCATGCAAATGTGAAGAGAAGATGAAATTTACAAATCCACAGCAAACAAGAATATTAAGAAAGTTATTTAGAAGAAATTTGGGAGAGGCTTAATTATAAGGTGTTATGACATGACTGAAAAACTTACTGCTTTTTCCATTTGGTGTTTTATCAAACTTGTCACTGGGCTTGGTAGTAACCGTTCGATTTTAGCCCAAGAGTTTAGCAGAATGTTTTAATGTACTAATATTACTACAACAGTGAATTTAATATATGCAAGAGAGATTAGTTCGTCATTAACAAAACAAAAATGAAATCTCAGCTTCAAAGCATTACACATCAAACATTCCAAGAAACCATTCCAAGATTCTACGGGATATGAATTCTACATACTATTGAAGCCAACAGGATTCCACTATGGCTGACGTCTGAATAGCCAGAATAACGCAGATATATTGGTAGCAGAGCTTAAAATATTCTCTAAGGCTATTTACCAGCAGATCAGTGCCAACTGCATGCATTACGCAACATTCAATAGTACTTGTATAGATGCGATGAAGTTCTATAGCCGTTATCTGCTCTGTCGCCGGATTTCTTTCCAAGTGAAAATTTCCTTTACATGATCTCGTACATGGACCAACATGAGAAATGCAGTCATTGCTTATATAGATGAGTTTTGGTATAGTGTGGAACCTGCATGATGTATTTTCATGATTATACATACTCATTCGACGTTAATATGAGATTGTATGGTAAGGAATTTTGGTTCTTATGGTGGCTACACCAGGTACTGATAATTTTGCAATTCAAAAATTCTTCCAGAATTACATTTGTGGTCATTTTATTCTTATGAAAGAAGTCATCTTCAGTAAATATGGGTTTAATAGTTCACGTTGTGGCTCCAGAAGGTATAGAGGTAAAGTGGAACAGGTTGGCTGATTTCCCACTCTTTGAATTACAGGTAAGGCATAGATATTTGTAACTGCAGTGTCTTTGCAGAAAGTCACCTAAATCTGCTGAGGCGAGAGGTTCTGTCGGGAGGTTGATGATAGGAAAAGAAGGGTTAGAAACCCTTGGATTCCGTGACTTGTGCGTTTATCAAACGTGCGACGGAATTTAAACACACAACTCTCCTGCATGCTGCCAAAATCAAAACTAAGTAATCCACTCCAATCCATAGAGCTTTTCCTTCAGGCTAGTGCATTTCTAGTGATCTGTGGTCTGTATTATAATTTAGAAACTTTTTATCACAAGCTAATAAAACTATGAATGATACAGGGAAATGTTCAGCGTATTCATTTTGTAGTTAAAAATAAAAAAATTACGGGCCCCTTTAAAGTGACTACAGGATTCAACGTTCTTTAAGATTTCATTGTAGGCCCATATTTTCAGTTTGAGCAATGAATTCGAAAAGCTGTGTTTCTGATTATGACAATTTTGGTCATTTGACGTCTTTTCGTAAAGATATAAAAAGCTAGAATTTTTATATCACCCTTCTCGGAATTTCCAATTAATAACATGTTTCATAGGATAAAAAAGATCTTTAAAGAAATGCTTCAGTTCATAATATACAGAACTGACTACGAAAAAGTATGAAATTATATAAGTTAAACCACTTTCGCTTGAAGAAAAGTAATCGATTATGAGGGTTGTAAAAATAAATTTAATGAACACAAAATTCTGAGTTTCATCCTTAGTGAAAATCGTAATGTGAAATCATTTGTTCCAAATTATTGCTTTTATGAAGTAAATAGTTTTTAGAAATTTGTATTCGAAAATTTAATATGCATATCTGACCAGACTAAACAGAAGCTGGTTTCTTTTTATTCTTTCGTTTTATGTACAATCCAAGTTGCTCCTTCAGGTCGACTTTCGATCAAGAACTTGTAAAGGTTATCCTAATTTCATAAAACAGTTACTTTAAGTTTACGCATCTTTCCTGTCCATTCTAGCTTCACCTTACAATTTCCTACGAGAATGTATTTTCAGAAACGCGGTTAATGCAAATGAGTAAGAGTAGTATTTAAGTCGATGGTTTCACCGACTTCGTTGGAGAGCCTGAGTTCCTGACTAGCGCACGTTTGCCTTTTGGCTATGTCTCTCTAAGCTATTGCTGCGCTCGGCCGTATTTTAGGCCCTTGTTTGCCTTCGCCGACTTAATTAAGATTTAGGGGCCAACTACTTAGAATGTTGATAGCTTCGGCTATATCTTTCAATTACCTTTAGTTAAGCTTAGTTAAGTTTAGTTCCATATTAATTTAAGTTCAAGCCCAAGTGGAGGCTTTGCTGTACGCTCCGAGTTAAGAGCTGATTGTGTCATATTTATTTTGAGAAATAAAGGGTAGTTAACCCTTCTTGAGTCTCACGCCTCTGTTCACACACTTAAGCGATTATTCCCTTATTAGTGTTTGGGGTTTTAGATTATTGAACTTTGAATTAAATAGGTGAAACTCACATTTGGCGCCCGAAGTTGTTCTTAACGAAGCATGCCTCTAGGTAATGAAGATTTCCCATTGACCCCTCCAACCTTTCAATTCCCTCAACCTTAAGCAAACCCAATGGAGGGATTTGGATTTATCGTAGAAACGATGAGAGCGGCAATGAAGCCAGTAGCAATATTTGACGGCAATGGGTCCGCGATGACTTTTCTGGAGCAGCGGGACCTATATTTCACGTTATATCCTGTGAACGAGCTGCAGAAAATTACCATTGCTGCGTCGAACTTAAAAGGTCAAGCTCTCAGCTGGTAAAAAAATATTGGCAAGAGTTTGTTTGGGGCTCCAGGATCCGAAACGCACACTTGGGAAAATTTTAAAACTTCGCTATTGAAAGCGTTCCCAGTGGTGAAAGACCGTGCAAAGTTGGAGTCCGAATTATTTAGCAAATATCAAACCAATTTCGATGAATTAAAGGACTTCATCTTAAGAAAGATCCGCATTGGCAAATTATTATATGGAAAAAGGTCTGACAAGGAAATTATCGAAATCATATTACCGCGGTTACTTCCGTCAATCCAGGACTTTCTTGAAGTCCGGAATCCGCAAACCCTGGAAAGCTTATTTGAATTAGCAGTGAAATTTCAGAGCAGGCGAAGAGCCTAATGCGAGTGCAAGCAATTTTAGGCAGTATTCAAGGTTTCAGTCTCAGACGAAACCTCAAGGTCAACAGAATCCGTATCGGCAAGCGGGGAAGGTTGCGAAGTCAGAGAAGAAAAAGACTGGTCAGTCCAAAGCATGGGGAAATAAAAAAAGCTGGATCAAGGGGCAGATAAGAAAAATTTAAACTAATCACAGTGATCAAGATGAGAGCTAGGTAACCGTCTGGGGAGGAAAATCCCTAAGAAATCAAACTGAATACGGTAGTCGTACAAAATTCGGCTTTGCCAGAGATCCATATATTAAACGACGTCTCTACTACCGCCCTACTGGATATCGGGGCTCAAAGCAGCTTCCTGTCGCAGGACGTCTTTAAACAACATTTTCGTCGTTATAGATGATTTAAAACAACAGGACAACGAGTGATTGCTGCGCAAGGCAAACAGTGTGTCTGCGTGGGAAAAGTGGGGCTGCATATACATAAAGAATGGGGTTCAAATAAAGAACGAGGTGCAAAAGGTAAATTTTTTGGTGGTAAAGAATTTGTTAACAGCAGCTATATTGGAGGTTTATTTCTTACGCCCAGCTAGAGCAAAAACTAATTTCAAAGATACTACTTTACAGGTCAAGATGGATAATGTGGAAGTTGAACAAGCCGCAATGCCGGAACTAGAGTTGATTCATCTCGAAGGAGGAGAAAGAGCGAAGTTAAAAAAACTGGTAAGTCGGTTTTCACAGTTATTCGACGAGAAACCTGGCTTCTGCCACATAGTAGCACACAGTATTGACACTGGTAGTGCACCCCCAGCCCGCTCTAAGCCGTATAGGTATGACCGTGTGAAGGAAGATGTTTTTGAGCAACACATTAAGAAAATTCTCGACAAGGAGGTAATTACGCCAAGTACCAGCCTCTATGCAAGTCTAGTAGTCTTGTGTAAGAAGAAAAATGGACTGCCACACGCAGATCCGAATTCGTCGAGATTCGCAGTTGACTATCGCAAGTTAAATATCATAACGAAATACCCCACATATCCCCTCCCGATAATAGATGAAATTATAAGACAGATTCCATCTACTAAATGTATAACTACATTAGACTTGACGTCAGGCTAGTTTCAGATTGCAGTAAAACCCAAGGATGTCGAAAAAACAGCTTTTATTAAAAAGTCAAACGTGCATGCCTTTTTGAGAATGCCGTTTGGCTTAAGCGGAGCTCCGGCGACATTTCAAAAGTTATGGACATTATCTTAAAGCCACTCTTAGGCAAAAGTACAGTCATCTATTTCAATGATATTATTGTTACTACCGAAGTCATAGAAGAACACATTAAATATTTGGAGAAGGTCTTACATTATTAAATGAGGCTAGCGTGAAAATAAACCCAAAGAAGTGCAAATTTACCACCAACGAATTGAGGTACCTCGACTATAAAATCTCGAAAAATGGTATGAAAACATAACTCCAAAATATTAGCGATTAAAAGTTATCCCCCTCCAAATACGGCCAAGAAATTATCTTCCTTTTTGGGAATGTGTTCCTATTATAGAGTTTTCGTAAAAGATTTTGCAAAGATAGCTGAACCCTTGTTGGTTTTTAAACGAAAAAACACTAGGTTCACATGGACAGCTGAGGCGAACACGGCGTTTGAAGAATTGAAACACGCCTTAATTAACGCTCCTGTTCTTAAATTCCCGGAAGGAGATCAAAACTTAGAAATTGCAGCAGACGCGTCTGCCTACGCTGTTGGCGCAGTTCTTTCCCAAAATTGACAGCCAATAGCTTTTTTCAGCAAAACGCTGAATCAAACACAGCGTAATTATACCGCAATTGAACGGGAAACTCTCGCGGTCTTACTAGCGGTGCAAAAATTCCGCGTTTATTTCGGAAGTGCCCCGATAACTGTGTACTCAGATCATGCGGCAGTTGGTCGCTTGTACTCGGGGAAAAATCTTTCACTCCGGCTTCTACGTTTGACGTTAAAACTGCAAGAGTTTAATTTAGTAATCAAACATACTCTGGGGAAAGAAAATGTAGCTGCGGATGCCCTATCAAGAATCAAGATCGATGAAGAGGAAAATACAATTAGATGTACGATGATAACTGCTAAAATAATTGAATCTCGTTGAAGAATAATTGCCGAATTAAAAACCGACCCTGAGTTAAAAGACATTTACGCATATCTGGAACACCCCCAAAAATTTTGAACATGTAGACTTAACGGCTATTCGCAATAGGGCAGCCCATTATGAAATTATTGATAAGTTGCTATTTTACCCGAAAACAACCAACGATAATCAAGACTGCGGCCAGTGGTCCCAATGAGTCTACGTTTAAATATTTTGGAGGAGCTTCATGATTCGAAAATATCGGGATTTCTCGGGGTTAGAAAAACCCTGCAAAGGGTCCACGAAGCGGTGTAATTTTCGCAGCTGTACAAGGTGGTGACGGCGTATGTCAGGTTATGTCACTTGTGTCAATTAATTAACGACGTTAATTACAACCCGGCCGGGTACTTGAATAACATAAAAACCACTTTCCCAAATGAATTGGTTGGCATTGATTTGCTCGGTCCCTACCCTAGAACAAAAAGTAATAAAAACAGATACATATTAACCATCGTGGATCATTTCTCAAAATGGGTGGAAATAATTCCCCTTAAACGAGCTTCAGCAAAAACAGTAGCAGATTTCTTTCTAAACAAATATATTTTAAAATACGGGGCCCCCATTAAAAGTAATACCAGATAATGATAGGCAATTCGTAATTAATTTATTTGAAAACCTTTTCACAGGCCTTTGCATACGCCATCTGAAGATAGTATCTTATAGACTGCAATCGAATATTGCGGAACGTGTAAAATTATTCGGAGATATGTTAAGAATTATCATGACCGTTGGGACAGCTGTGTCAATGAGTTAGGCTTTGCCTTGAGAACAGCAAAACATGATACCACACAGAAAACCCCCGCAGAATTATTTTTAAGAAGAAAAATTGTAGCGCCACTGTACAAGTTATTTTTCGTTCAGGAAAACAAGAAAAATTTAAATTGAAGCATATCCGGAAAATTATTAATGAAGCCATCAAAAATTCTGATGCGACAAGGCAGAAACAGAAGCTCTATTATGATAGAAATAGACGCGATGTAGAATATACAGTTAGCCAAAAAGTATTAAAAATCAAGTACGCATTATCGTCTGCACCCGAAAGCATTCTTGCGAAATTTGAGCCCAGGTTTGATGGGCCATTTGTTATAGAAAGAAGTAAACAGTTATTTAAAGGCTGAAAATGGCCAGCAAATAATTGCTAATGGTGACCAGTTCAAGCCATATTATAGTCGTACTGATTTCCAAGTTTTAAACGATTTCTTGCAGGATCCTGGGAGTGCGTCAAGAACCTTGATGTCTCCGTCGCCGAGCGGGAATCCACCAGCAACCAAAGGAAAGCAAGCTGAGAGCACCGAAGAAAGTCCCGCGAAGCGAACGCAGCAACAGCCGCAAGGTTTAGGCTCAGCCAAAAAGAAGAGAACGAAAAAAAGAAAAGTTCCCCTACAGCAGAAGAAAGTTCCTATGGTGAAGCGGAAAAAGCCCATGGATAGTATTCCAGGAAAACGACCAACTCTAGAACACAAGCCAACCACTTCAAAAGAGGCCAAAGGAACTTCGGAGCGAAGAATCGCGAAAGCGAAAAGTTCAGCTGACGTGATAGCGGTACCGTTAAAGCATGCCAGAAATCCCAAGAGAAGGTTTAAAGATCCCCAGCAACGAAGTCGGCCCCAGGAGCTAAAGAGAAGACCGGAGTTCAAGAATCCTCAACCGATCGGGAAGTCAGCAAGTTTCATCGACAAAGGAAAAAAAACGCAAGCGAACTCCGACGGAGGGGACAAACAGCCAAGGAGGAGACTGCAAGTGCTGAAGTATCCTACCTTTGAGGATTTCTGCTTGATTAGGATGGATGAGTTTAGATAAGTGAAAGTTAAAAAGATAAGTGAAAATTTTCCTTGTTTCCTATTTGGCATTGAAAGTTCGATTTATGTCATGTTGTTTAAAGTTGCTAAATGCTGTTTAAAGCAAAAAGTTTCAATTCGCAAGTTTGCGAGAATGTAGTTGCGAGAAGTAGTCATTTAAACTGAAAAGATTTTGGAATTCGCAAGTTGGCGAGAAATTATTTTGTAAATACCTTTTTGAGAATTCTCAAGTTGCGAGAAACTAATTTGTGAATATTTTTAGTCGAAAAACTTCAATTTAAAATGTGTTAACTTAAAGAAAGATTCTAGCAAAGATTTGTAAATTTTGTATAACAACTATAACGAATGATGTAAAATGAATTTTAATATTGGATGTTAAAATGTTTTATTGAAAGAAGAAATGCTAAAACTACTGTAAAATTAAACTAGTACAAATGTAAGGTTTGGTCAAAGCATGACTGTAAAATACTTTGTATAACAGATGAACAGAAAGCACATATAGATTGAATGTGTTTAAAGTTAGGCTCTCCAGGCTTTACTTAAGAATTTAAATTAAGTTCTATTTTAGCACACTAGAAGTAGTTTTGTGTTTAAAGACTCTTCTGAGGTCTCGAGTGTCAAGCTTTAACAAATAATAGCTGTTGTGTAGACGGTAGAGTAGTTTCGCGGAAGTATAACATTAACACGCTCAATCCACTCAGAAGAATTTCTGGAGAGCGTGGGGGAAAGAAGATTTGAATTTTGTGTGAATGAAAGCTGTTTGAGGGCCAAAATAATTTCAATAAAGGTAGAGTGGTAAGGAAAATATAAATTGTATGTGAAAACTAACATTGTTTCCTTCCAGATAAGTTGGAAGGATCAAGACTGAAATTCTTGTTCCAAAAAGAAGAAGATGTTTGTTCCCAGTCAAACTGTAAAAATGATGAATGTATTTTCTTAGTTTTAGTCTATTGTTAGAAATGTTTATAAAGTTGGCCCTAAACAGAAAAACTTTAATGATGAATTCAAGAAAGCACAGTTGCTACAAGTTTAAACTTTGATATAAAAGAGTTTTGTAAAATTTACACTCTTAAACAAGGTCGTTTTGAGACCTTATTCTTCGAGTAGTTAAATTCTGGTGGGGAAAGACGTAAGGTTTATCCTAATTTTATATAACAGTTAGTTTAAGTTTATGCATCGTTTTCGTCCATTCTAGCTTCAGCTTACAATTTCCTACCAGAATGTATTTTCAGAATCGCGGTTAATGCAAATGAGTAAGAGTAGTATTTAAGTCCATGGTTTCACCGACTTCGTTAAAGAGCCTGAGTTCCTGACTAGCGCGTGTTTGCCTTTTGGCTACGTCTCTCTAAGCTATTGCTATGGTCGGCCGTACTTTAGGCCCATGTTTGCCTTCGCCGACTTAAATAAGATTTAGGGGCCAACTACTTAGAATGTTGATAGCTTCGGCTATATCCTTCAGTTAGCGTTAGTTAAGCTTAGTTAAGTTTAATTCAGCATTAATTTAAGTTCAAGCCCAAGTGGAGGCTTTGCTGTACGCTCCGAGTTAGGAGCTGATTGCGTCATATTTATTTTGAGAAACAAACGGTAGTTAACCCTTCTTGAGTCTTACGTCTCTGTTCACACTCTTAAGCGATTATTCGCTTATTAGTGGTGGTTTTAGATTATTGAACTGTGAATTAAATAAGGTGAAACCCCACAAACTCAAGAGCAGCGGTTTTTCATGTAGTATTTTTAGTTAAGCGGTTAAAAATTTTTCATTTCAACATAATAAAAAGCATTATCTTGTTTTGAGGGATTGATTTAAGAATTTGCAGTTATTTCTTTCTTTCCTTCGATTAGCTATGAAACTGTACGTGTTTTACAAAAGTATAACTTTCGTGTCATTTTGTCTTCTATCAATAAAATTCACAGTTCCATACTTAAAAATCCCATTCTGAATATGGATTTATATGTAGCATTCTTTGCCAATGTAGTTTAATATATATTGGGTAAACTAAGACAGCTTTGAAATTTCACATTAAAAAGAATGAGCTATATGTTAAGAAAAGAAAAAGAAAGTAAATCCTTTATTGCTCAATACTGCTGGTCAAAATATCACATTTTCCATTTTTGTGCAGCTGAAATTATGCATAAAACATCTTCTGTTGACGAATTACAGTTTCTGAAGGAATTTTACATACATAAAAGTCTTCCAATTCTAATGCGTCTTAACCCTCAGCTTTTAAAGAAATTAATTCGTAATTATTTTTCTTTTTTGTTAGAAGATGCTGCCAGTAGTTTTGTTTCTTACCTTAACTGGAACTTTCTCTAATTTTCTGGTTTATTGTTATTGCCTGAGCATAGATTTTTTTATTCGTTATTTTCACTTACGCAGCTGAAGAATTAAGCTGTGTTCAGACCTTCGAAACTGCCTGCAAATTTATGCAATTTACGCTGATTGTTGTTGTTTTAGTATTTCCAACATTTAGTCTTGGCTTATTATTTTGAATAATATATTAGTTAACACAGCTGCTCTTTGATAATATTCGCATATGATTCTCAAATTTTCTAACTAAAGTTAATTTTTAACTTGAATTACAGACCTATCTCTTATGGTTTCTTAAAAACCAAAACTCATGTAACAATCTAACAAATAAAAATATATCTCTAAAATAAGCGAAGAAATATTTTGTTCTGTTACAGGAATAAAATATGGAAATAATACGCTTCATTGTAAAACTTTATGTTCCTCTAATTTTCAAAAAGGGATAACTGAAGATAAAAATATTATTATAATAGCGTAAAACTAGAACTTTCCATATTGTATCCCGAATCTAAAAAATGGGATTTAAAAATAATATTTCAATTTATATACTTCCCAGTTAGGGGTATATGCCTAAATAAATATATAATAAATAATGATAAAATAGTACCGTGTAAAAATCCAAATGAAGAAAATAATGCTTTAAGCATTTTTTTAAAGCATGAAATAATAAGTTAAACCATCTAGATTAAATAAATGATTTATTGCTGTTTTATAGAACATTTTAGAATAACTATGAAATATAGTACTACGTCGGGAGATTTTAAAAAATGTTGGTTGTGGATGAAGGCGTTTTGTTCTTACAGTGTTTGAAGAGTACAGTACTTCGAAAAATACTATTACTGCTATTTATATAGGGTAAAATAGTATTTCAGTAAATCGCTTAATGCATTATTATGCTTAAATTGTTTTGTTAATTACAGTTCATATAATTAAAACTGAAACTGTATGGGGCCAAAGATTTTAGGTTCGGTTGTGAAGTTCGGCACTTACACAGTAGTTATTACTTTAATTTGTGCCATATGTTACTTTATGTTTTGTTTGATTACATTCTGGTTAGAAAGTGATTTCTAGATCATTGAGGAAAGTATGAGGATAAGATGTTTTAAAGTAATTTATTTGATTGAGGCAATGCATATGAAGCTATTTGTCTTACTTTTATCTAACATTTTATGTAGAAAACAACTGGGAACTGAAGTTAAAGGTCTCATATCCTTCTTTCCTGCCACTGGTGTTCCAAGAAAATTTTCGAATTGTTCAAATCCACAAAAACACAATACCATCACTACGGTTCAAGCCTTTCTTGCGATTTGAACGCGAGCCCAGCGGCGTATTAGTAAATTAGGTACTATATAATCTACTTTAGCTTCTAACAACTGTTATATTGTCCGAGATAGGGTATGTCTTAAACAATATGCAAAATGAAGATAAATCTCATGACTGCGCAAATGTGTTTCAGAGTCTTGTAGGGTACAGAGTTGATGAGATGGAGACGTAGCTTTTTAAATCGAAAGTAAATAATTTTCCTCGCCGAAAATAGACGTAATATTTGAACATTTGCACGGAACACTTTAAAAAAGTTTTAATTTAAATGTAGTTTCCTGTTTAATAGATGACAAGTGCATATTTTAATGGGTCTTGTTTAGTATTTTGGTTCATTTTTAACGTCATAAACTTCTTATGGTAGAATGGTTAAGACCGCTGAGATCAGGAGGTTCAATTCTAGTTCAGTTTCCTAACAACGACCAGGCTGTTATGAATGCTTTTGTAGCTTTCTACCATACGTGACGGAAATACGAGTTAGTTTCCCTTAGATAGGTGTCTCTTCGTTTAAGCGGATAGCTCTTTCGTGCTTTGCTATAATCAAATGACAAACAAATACCAGTTTCGTATCAGGTTCATAAATTTTAATCTAAATCCTCTTTTGTTCAGCTTCCAAGTCTTGAAACGCGTAATCTAGAAAAAAGGTTTAATCATAAACTCAGTTCTCAAGTACACAGCGGTAGATTAAGCTATCATCAATTATGCAACCTTTAATTCCCTCGTATTTTTTCTTGGCATTTGTGCTGAAAACTTTGTAGTAATAATAAAAATTTTCAATTATTTAGTAATGTTTCATTTTAATTTCATCTAACATTCCTAGTAATTGCAATTAACATGTGTTGTTGCATAAAGTTTTAAATTTATTCTATTATATTCCTCCTTTTGAAATGGAATCCGATATATTTGTCTAGGACCAAAAGTTAAGGTAAAAAAGCATACAGCCACCTTTTACGAACACTTATAAAATATTACCGTTGCTATTTACATACGATAAAATAATTTTTAACATTTCAACAAACTGCCTTTCGAAATGCTTTCTTTAAATTTTCTTGAAAATACGATTAATATAATTAACCTTCTGAGATACAAAACGTTTCTCCCAATTGTGAAAGATTGTATTTACACAGCGTTTATTACCTTGATTTGCGCAATGATTTGCTTCATCTTTTGTGTGAAGGTAAAGATCATGAAAGAGATTCCTAGGTTATTTAAGAACTACGGGAGCAAATTATTTTAAAGAACTAGGATTATTTAATTAAGAGAAAGCCCACGAGGCTATTTACCCGAGCACTAAAACAGCGGTAAACTGAATGTTAGTATCTCGTACTCTTTCTTATGGATGTCTTTTTTCCCCCAGTGACGATTTACATTAAAATATTACTCAAGCCATAGTCTAGTACTCAGTAACAAAATGTCTTTAGGGATTAAGGTAAAAAATTCTCTTTCTGTTTCACTTAAAGTAACTTTTTTTTCCTTCACTTCTCCCTAAAACGGAACAGTTGGCATCTTTTTCTTTTTAATAACGAAGAAAATTAGATAATATTTTGGCATTGTCGTTTCCAGATACTGTTGTTCTACTTATGGAAACAACATTTATGCTAAATTTAAAAAAAAGTTCAAAAAACTAATTTTTTTAATTACATATGCAGAGCAAACGTTTAATCGAGTTTTCATACTTACAAAATGCCACTTATATTCGCATTTTTGAAACAAATATAGAACAACCCGATAGTGAAACTATGTTACCTTATTAATGCACTTATTTTTAATGGATACGTTCATTGAATAATAACATTTCGAAAATCCTTACTTTTATAAGTTTGTGTACCTACCAGCAGGTGGAATAAGGGCGAAAAGAAGCTTCCAAAATAGTGTGATAAAATGCATGACATAATCAGAGCAAGTGGGTAGCTTAGGTTCTTTTTCTTCTCCTTCCTCTCCTTCTTCCTCACCTTCTTCTTCATCGTCGTCATCACCTGTTACCAAGAAAATACATTCCGAGTTAAGTTGTTTTCAAACATTAACTACATACGAAATACAGTACAACTTGCGTCTTCTTTTTTTACCTGCACTCACTGTAATAGCTTCGAGGAACTGCTCTTTCCATGATGACGTACCAATCGATAAGGACACATTTGCTTTCTGGAACAACTTGTCTACTGTATTCTGAAATAAACGGAATTTATAAAACTCACTATAATAACATAATGCTATTTTGAACCTTCACACGTCTTAGTAATGCTACGGATTTAAGCATCACAGTTCGTTTTCTACATATTTGAATTCTTTCAAGTGTTTTACGTAGTGCCATTAAGAGAATCGGTGGGTCCTAGTATTGCTCGTAATGCTGGGGAAAAATTATTATGGTGCAGCCTAAGTATGGCATAAAAATGAACTTGATAAATAATTACTTTATTAGGAAATAATACATGTTTGTTTAAAAGGAAAAATGCGCTGTTCTAATAAATAATAGAAAAGTAAAAGTGACCGTCAAAAGTCCAATAACTAGGTACATTTCCCTGCAAAAGCAAATCTTATAGTACAAAACATTTTTGCGAGAATAGTTTTTCTACTTGTTACTAATTATTTTAACTTGGCTTTTAACTTTTAATACTTGTTAATAATTTTGAATTTTGACTTTTATGTACGAAAAAGAAGCAGGTGTCTGATTCAAGCTTTTTGAGATTTCACTAAAAAAAGAGGAACCTTCCGTAAAACCGGGTTCTGGTAATTTGTACTGGCAATTCTTTCTTTTTTATACGATGGTTTCGAGGATGCTTATCAGAACTAAAAAAAACTGTTTTACTGTATAGTTAAAATATTCAACTTAAATGCCTATTTTAGTTTGTTGAAATCTAATTTATATTTTAGATTTAATTTAATCTAATTTATATTCTATATTTAGATTTATCATCAAATCTAAATATAAACATAAAAATGTAATGTGATTAAGGATATCATTTCATCCATTAATTAGTTTACTTCGTAATTTCCTGAGCGTTCTGTACCGCAGTGAGAGAAATAACCCTTGTACTTAGTGTACACGTAATAGTTTGTTTATTTTAATCGCAGCAAAAAGCATATTAAAGCTGGCTGACAAACAGTGAATAAATCTCAGCTTTCGCTGTATCTTTTGTCAACACACTTAATACCTTGCGCCACTAATCTTATTCAGTACTGTAAATACGCAAACGAGTTTAAAAAATAAAATTAAATCTCAGTATAGTTAGAGATTTGGATATGACATATAAAGAGTTGTAAAACATAGACTGATTCTAAATGGTAGTTGAATGTAATTTTAAACTCACATTATTCACAGTATAGGAAACTTGAGTCCTTTGGGTAAGTTAACAGTGTTTGCAAATGACAGATAAACAGTGTCAGCAGTTAAAACGTCAAAAACCTTTTTGAAAAAAATTGGTTCAACGTTAATTTGAATCCAATCAATCCATTCGAATTGAACATCCTCTTAAGCGTACATATATTTAACACGCATTTACACATTGTTTTACAGAGTAAGTAAAAAAATATAAGCTACAGCGAAAAACTGCAACCGAAGTTTTGAAGATAGTAGAATCTTACAACTTTGTTGTGATTTCAGACTTCGAAAATATGCTGATTTGCAGTCGGTTTCACCAATAAATTTAGAACAAGCAGAAACTTAATCATAAAGGAAACGTTTATAATACATTGTTAAATTCATGAAAGCTCGAATATATGAAGCAAATTTCGCCTACTTTATATTATTTTTCCAGTGGCTCTAATAATTACAGAAGCTCAGATGAGTTTGAGTGATCTGATGTAGAAGGTCTTATCTTGCATTTTACTCCTGTTATGCTGATGTTGTCTAGTAGGAGCTGTTATAAGGTATTTCTCCCGTCCTCTTTGCATGCCTTCGTGGTGTAGTGGTTAGCACGCTCGACGCGTAAGCGAGAGGTCTGTGATTCGATTTCCGGCGAGAGCGTTGCTCGTTTTTCATATCTCCGGCTTCCGAAATGACCTAATGTCTCTACACTGTTATTAATGAAAGCTTGTAATTGGTCCTGGGGGAAAATCCCACCCAGAGACTATATGTCGCTGATTATCGTCTGTATACGAAGTAAAGAAATATGAGATTTGTCAGTCCAAAAATCCTTTCAAGTATTTTGTGACACGCGAAAAAAAAAGCTCGGAATCCTCCGATGTTATTCTAGAAGAGGTATCGTTCAACATTAGGATAGTACAGACGCTAGTATATATGGATATATCGAAAAACAATGCTGTGCGTTCATGTTTTCTCTCATTCCAGCTGTATAGTTTTTGGCTAATTGTTCTTGTCTATCAATAATTATGATCTTAACAAAAACTAAAGCTATGTCAATACGTTATCCACACAAGAAGTAAAAATAATGTCTGTTGATAACCATGATATTGCAGATTACACAAACTAAAAAAGTATTCAAATCCTGTAACTGTCTGTCAAGCTTTGCAGACTTGACAAATGCTCTGCAATTATTTATAAGGAAGATAATTACTTAGCACCAATAATACTCCAAGGTCTAGAGGAATATGTAGCTAATATAAGCTCTTTCGAAAACTGGTCTAATTAACGTAAAGTCGAATGTCATTCACCGCGGCAATTAAATCTGCTCGTTTACAAATTCCAATCTACAAAAGTGACAGCTGGCAACGCACCTAAATCTTCCAGCCGACATAGTTGCAGAAACTGCAATTAGTCAGCTACTGCTTGTTATACCTGTATACCTAACACGCTGTTTCTTATTTTCTGAAATTAAATTTATTTTCTGTTTCGAGAGAAAGTGGTATGTTTCAGAAATGAGAGAACTAAGGACAGTTGAACTAAAATCAATGATTCTCATTCTAATCTGAAAAATGAATGATTTTCAACGCTTAGCCTTGATGTTGGCATCACCATCTCTCGAGGCTGTCGGTAATAACTACACAATCCGCAGTTGAAGCGTTACACACGTTTCATGAACAGCACAAAATTTCCTGCTGTTTATGAACCCCATTTATTTACATAATTGTGCTAATTGCACATAATATTAGAGATCTTTGTACTTAATACAAACATTCGTTTTCAAAATCGGGATCAGCATAGCATTTGTTTTTTATTTTCTTCTTAGCGACACTGAAAATAGTTTTCAAAAATTGCTCCGAAAAATTTGTTGAAAACAATTTCTGAAATGACTTTAATACTGTTTCACAAGTAAATTCGTGTATAACTATCTATTTGTATATTTTTATTTACTTTTAATTTGATTAAGCAAGCGGTTTAGATTGTACCATTTTAAGATTTTCCAGTAGAGGAAATGTGGTACTAAATTCGTTTTATGTCGTCTTTTATGTATTGGTCTAACTATACACTGCTGGCCACTGTAAATGCAACACCCTGAAGGAAGCATGCAAATGACATGAAATTTACAACATGCATTAACGGAGGTGAGATATGCAAATGATTAGAATTTCAGCGCAGACGCACATCACGCGAGCCTGTGGCGGCACTTCAAAGCGCTATTTAAGGCTTGGAGTTTTCGACGATTTCAGGTTCGGCAATTGTGTTTTTCTTGTGGTTTTTTCAAAAAAAAAAAGATCAATTATGCCTCGTAGTAAACAGCGATCATCGTTTAATCAAGTATCCGAGTTCAACAGAGGAAGGATAGTGGCTTACCGATAGTGTGGATTATCTTTCAGGGAAATCGGTAGTCGTGTTGGACGAAACCAAACAACTGTAATGCAGATATGTGACCGTTGGATGCAGGAGGGTACGACGGACCGACGTGTTCGATCGCATCCACCTCAGTGCACCGCTTTACGTGATGAGAGGAACATTGTGCGCATGGCAGTGACGGATCGCTCAGCCACATCACGAACCATAGCACAGCACATTCAGTTTATAACGCATCATCCAGTGTCTGCGCGTACCATTAGATGCAGTTTACAGCAGAGTGGTCTGTCCGCAAGACGTTCATTGCTTCGTCTACCCTTGCCGCAGAACCACAGACGTCTCTGCCGCCAATGGTGCAATGAAAGAAGGATGTGAATGGCAGAATGGAAAGAAATTGCCTTTACTGACGAGTCACGCTTTTGTCTGCAACACCACGATGGTCGGATTCGAGTCTGGAGACACCGAGGAAAGAGGATGCTGAGCAGCTGCGTTATGCACCGCCACACTGGTCCTGTACCGGGTATTATGGTATGCGGCGGTATTGGCTATCACTCTTGCACTCCTCTAGTAGTCATTGCCGGTACTTTAAACAGCCAGCGCTACATCTCCGAGATGTTGGACCCAGTTGTCCTTCCTTACCTTCAGGGCTTGTCCGCAGCCATATTTCAACAGGATAATGCGCGACCACATGGGCACGCATTGTCCGAGGGTTGTTCGTCAATCGCCAGGTTGAATTGCTTCCCTGGCCGGCTCGCTCTCTGGATCTTTCGCCGATAGGAAACATGTGGTCCATGGTTGCTGAACGATTGACCCAGATTACATCCCAAGCTGCCACACCAGATCAACTTTGGCAACGTGTGGAAGCTGCTTGGTTTGCTGTACCCCAAGAACACATCCAAAGTCTCTTTGAATCAATGCCGAGGCGTGTGGCAGCGGTGATCTCCAACAATGGCGGCTACTCTGGCTACTGATTCTGGAAGAAACCCCACTTTACAGAAATCTATAAATTTAATCATTTGATACTTAGTCAACATGTTATCTACTAAATAAATTTTGTTGTGATATCTCTTGTCTTTCTTGGTGTTGCAATTTGGGTGGCCAGCAGTGTACTTGATTTCGAATTCGCTGCATTATTAAGTTTATGATACAAAAATTAATAAAACTCTTATTTTAGCACTCGGCGAAAAATTAGGAAAGTTCTTTTCCCATGAGTAGGAAATGATAAATATTTCCAAATTACAGCGATGTGCAACAGTCTTATAATTCAGTCTCAGATGGCTTTGACTATGGGTATCTCAGAGTTCCTCATTGTTAACTACTTATTTGAGATATCTGCATAGACTTCTGTAAAAGAATTAGTTTTATTGCCCAACTCAAGAGTTATTAATTTTAAGAAAGCTCACGTAGTGCATGTCTTACCAACTCATATTGCAATAGAAAGGAAATATATGGTGTATAGTATAAGAATGTTGTAGTTGCTCTAGATCTAGATATTTCAAAAGATCATTAAATGCTTCAGTAGCTGCTATAAGATTTCTTCCTCCTTACCGCGTGCCTTCGTGGAGTAATTAGAAGCCTTTATGGTATAAGATATTTTCTCCCTCCTTTATCACATGCCTTCGTGGTGTCAATAAAAGCGTGTACCGTGTAAGGTAGTTTCTACTTCCTTAACGAGTGCTTTTATGATGTCATTGCTCGTTGTAAGTATTTTCTTCCCCTTTTTGTGTGTCTTTGTGGCGTCGTTGGAATCACATCCGACTGGGAGGTTCGAAGTTCGAATTCCGACGAGGGCACTATACATTTTTTATGTTTCCTGCTTCGAATCTACACTGCAAGCTTGATCTGAGCATGCTGCCTAATCGATGGAATTATAATTGCCTGCTTTTATGATGAGCGTGTTCAGAATAATACTGTATATCAGCTATTACTTCAAGATGCAATGTTTATTGAACTTTATTCTAGATTATAAAGTTATATGAATGCAACAGACATAGAATCGAAGAAAAGAAACATCATATATTCTTTTTAAAGATTCAGAATTTCTATTTAAACTTACTACTTAAAGATGCATTCCCCGTTTTCACGGACAGCTCTTAACTGATATGTAGCAAAATAATGTATTAGATTTTTTAATTATAATTTTACATTCCATTTTTCTGTGAGATTCACCGATTTCCATGTAGTTCTCCATGAAGTCTGTTTTTAGTTTTCCTTTGTTTCTATCTTGTTCAGTGGAAAGTTTGGAAATTCATCTAAATGAAATCTTCGACATAAATCATAATGATACACTGCTTACAGTATCAAGTTTATTAAAGTCCTATCCTTAAATTCTTGTTTCTGTTTTCTTAAGTTAACCTCGGACATTCGGTCAGTAGCATGTTTCTTTCTGCAAAACCAAAGATAAGCTTGAGGCTGATAACAAAAGGGAAAAAAGTTTTTCAATAGACAGTTTTCCCCCGTCGCGTTCATCGTCGCGTCTTTAATAAAGAAAGCGATGGCGAACTTGTGAAAAACTTTTCTGAGGTCAATAAACGAAACCAACATTTACTTCTTTCGAGAACAATCGCATTTTTTTGCATAATTTAATAGGCAATTAAAATAGGATTTGGACTTAAGTTAAAACTCAGAAATAAAATAACGATCTAAAAGCATGAAAAAGCTTGCGCCTTAATTAAAAAGTCGAATATTTGTTCTAGTAATGATGAACAAAACTTCAAGTCCTTTTCTGAAGAGGATTATGCTAAAATCGCATTATTTTGACACTCCGATAACTCGGTCTTTTGGGTAACTTGATTTTTCTCCAGATTAGTTTGGTCTGATAGATTTTGCAGTGGAGAGAAAACTGTCTATTTTGCAATTGACGAAAAAAAACACTTGCTTAAGTCAACGTAAATTCATCTCCCTCTCAGCAATACCTCCTTTAATCTTTCTTTCCCCCCAAAAAAAGAGGTGACCGACAATAATTTAGAAAAGGAAGATTCACGACTTGAAAAATATCTTGCATTTTATAATGATTTTCCTTATGTAAATATAACGAGTGCAGAAAAAATATTGAATCATGGTATAGGCTCCTGAATATGCAGATTCTTCTGTTGAAGAAGAAACTTCAGAAGATGACCTTTACAGTTTGACTCCCAGAGGAATTTTATGATTCTCGATTTCTCCAAATTCAAGTTAGAACAGACACAACTTTGAAATACGCATTGCCGAAGGTAATTTATTCACATTATAAAAAGTTAGAATGTGGGAGGTTTCAAGCGTATTTAAAGACAATCTTAATTATAAACAAGTTGAAACCTGTGTTCAAGAAAACCAACTTTAACTGACGTACTCGTTACTTTCTTAAAAGCGTTTCCAGTAACTGACATTACGGTGCTCTTAAGCTGCCAACCAACTAAAATGGCGATAATACTCCGTCCCTGAAAATATTTCTGCTACAATAAAAATCTTCATTAAATAATGTTGTTTTACTTTCACTTAGTTTTACTTAGCATCTCATTTTCACCCCAAGTTGAAATGGGTTTATGCATCGTAACAAGTGCTGATTCAATAATTGTATTAATAAAATATTTACATTAAAATAAGAAATAACTAGAAAATTGCATTTTAATTTTTTAGAAATTTGAACTAATTATTAAATGAGTATTGTTGTTTTTAAATATTCCGTTTAGTTCGGTATCTTGACGCCAGTATAACTCGATATAAATCACCAGTCCCATAACGTGCTGACTTAGTGAGGTTTTTCTTTGCTTTACTTGCCTTTTCTGTACAGAACGGCCAACCTAGAAATGGGAAACGATAAATAAATCCGCAGTTAAAATGACCATGATTTCCTTTACGGTCTATACAGTGAAATATCGAATGACGTGAAAGGAATAATGTAAGATTAAGAACCATTAAAGCGGCCAAAGTTTCTTTTGAAATCTCTCTTTTAGATGCCAAATTTCGATTTTCGATAGGTTTTCTCTTTATTGTAATAGATCGAAGCTTGTCTTTTATGTGAAAACGTCACTTTGTACTCATAGTAGGCATATCTCAGCATTAAGTATTCTATAAAAATATTAGCAAATTATTCATTCAGATTTTTAACTCCTACTAACTACATTTATGTACCGTAAAAGGTTTCTAAAGCACCCAAGGCGCTAAACATTTACTTATCGTGTCTCATATTCTGACCCCACTAAATAATAACTGATCAATTCTTTCGGTTAGTTTGCTGGAGACATCATTATTTATCTAGTTCATAATATATTTTCATGGCAGTTTTTAAGAAAAGGCGGGATACTGTTTGCATATCTGGCATAGTATGAAATGTGCTTTTCAAAACACTTGTTCCAATTTTATACGCCAAATCTTTTGGCAATTCTTAAACATGAAGCTGGTAGAGTTTGATCATGATATGGCAACTGCTGTTGCATGTCTTTAAACTTTCGAAGAAATACTTGATATTATTTAGCATATTCTAAAACTGGTGAATTTAGCTGTTAAAGTCTGATGAATGCTTGCACAAAAATGATAAGCTTGAAATCTTACTCTTTCAGAATTCTCAAATGGGATTGTAAAATTTGAAGAGAGAAAGCTTTGTTTATTTCTGCTTCGTTAATTTTAATTTGCTCCGAATTTTACCCTAGTGTTTACATTTAAAATGAAATGTCATCGAGCTTTACCCAACCGTGTTGTGTTGTTGAATCTCGTACAATGATGGTCTGGTCGTCTATTTTTAATATTATGCTTGTTAACACTTTTCAAATGACGCCAAAGAGTCTTAGGTGCTTTATTTCTTAGCACAATACTGATTTTTATTTTCTCCAGTATGCTCCTTCTTTTGAGATGCTCATTCTTGTTACGGGTTTCTTCTAAAAATACAGCAGTATTTTTAATTAAATAAGTAAATACCGAGAAGTAAATACTGTGTCATAAATATGACTTCAAACATCAATGACTATAAGCAAGTTATTTCTTGTTTTAACATAACAAGGTACTTATTGTTTAAAGGAATAAAATTTTATGCAATATAATGGTACTCGAAATTTGAATTACAAGTATATTAACTGCCGTTTAATTTACCACAAATTAATTTAAGAGCATTTCTTGAACTGAAGGAGATTTATTTCCTATGTAATCTACATATTCTTACACTAGATAAATGTACATCAGCATTTTACGAGTAATTTATATATTGCTGTTTCATTTAAAGCATGTTTGACAAAAGTTTTCAAATAAACTAAACAATTTGAATATTTTTGATTAAGAAGTGAAAGAATATTTCAAGTGTTTTAAAATATATTTAAAAGTAAAAGAAACTTTTTACTGACTTTGAATTCTCTGCTCTCTTTGATCCTGATTTGGACTTTATAGTGCTCTCCAAGCCTAGGTTTACCCAGTAAAGCAATTTTTTCATCTTCGGATAAATTTTCCTGATTTTCATTGAGATCTTGGCCACTTTGCTCACGTAAGTAATCTGAAATCACACGCATTAGTAAATTATATCCAAGCTGGAAATAATGAAATTTCCAAATGATACTTTATTATATAATAGTGTGAAAGATTTGGATTAAGTTATATTTAAACCATTTTCTATTTTCCACATTTCAAAAATTAACTATTTGTTCTTTTTTCTACATATAAAAATGTAATTTATACACATCAAATACATTTACAAATATCTTCGATGAAAACCGACCAGTTTTACATACGTTATCGAAAGGTTTTATTTAATTTTGATTAAGAATAGAAACATTCAGTAGCATATATAAAATTAAATTAAATAAATGTCTTCAACAGCGTGTATAATGTAACAACACTTGCACATCGTTTTAGTATGAGAGGGAAAATTAAAAATCTGTGTTCAATTGCATTTATGAAGTCTCAAGTATGACATATTTAATGATATTAAATTGGCATTTAGTGTTGCTGTATGTTTCTACCTATTTTAAAATACTACTATAAAGTTGAGTATTTATCATATTAATTATAAAAATCAATTAAAACATAATTGTAAAAATAATTATTAATAGGACACAAATGCATCTAAATTAAGCTATTTTAACATTTCTCAAAAGAAGTTTTGAAATAACTTTAGGAGAAACTTAAGGAAATGATTAAAAATATATTTAAATTAATGCAGTCGATACTGTTTATGAAATTGAATTATAATTGGTTTTACTTAGTTTTCGACTTACAGAGCTAAGAAAATTTGAAAAAAATGTTATAGTTTAAAACAAATATTGGTAGAGGGAAGAAAGGATATAGCTGCATTTTAAAAGATTAGGGAAGGATTAGATGTGAGAACAATAGTTAGGTTTAATTAGTTTAGAGAAAAATAGTCTAAACAAGAGCACAAAGGGATGCTTAAGAGATTATTTACTTCCTGAAAAATGTAGTTCATCAAAAGACAAAAATCTTTCGTCTAGAACCAATCGCTTTTGTTACAATACGTACTCTTAACTGATTTCTCATGTGATTTCCTTAGACTGATTTCTTTCTCTGTAATTTCTCTTGAGCAATTTCAGCTACTCCAGAACGTTATTTTTTCCCAGCTCTTAGCAGTTTATACATAAAATCCATTAAACGCTAGTTTAACAAAGAAGGAACAGCTGTTAGAAGAATTCCAGCAGTTCGGTAAAGAAAGGTTTCCGCGGTGAAAGAAAGTGTTTGCTTTATCAAATTTATAGGATTTAAGATAGGGAATTACATTTGTAGAATCGAAAGCAATAAGAAATCTTATCAGCTAATGCATCAACCAAATTTTTAGTTTGTAGCGATCCATTTTAAATGACTAACCGCAAATTTTAAATGTAACAATAATTTTAAATACAACTATCTTCAATTTATGTTAACTTACGTGTTTCACGATTAGCATTGATAGTTAACATGACTATATATATTACTTTGCATAAACTTTTAAAAAATAAAGCGTAAAAGGGAAAGCTCGTGAGATCCATAAGTATATTAATTAGCTTTGCAAACACTTCTGGGGAAATAAAAAGTCTAATGCTATTCCTTCCCTTTCTAAAATGTCACATGAAATACACAGTAAAAATATACAATTTATGTGACTTAAGAAATTCAAAAATTATTCTTTCGATGTAAGACAGTAAGGAGCCTTTACGACCGTCTTTTGATAATTTTCAGAGCAATAATGTTTGAAATTATTCTTTGTGTTAATAATTATACTAAAAAGCCATCTTGAAATAGGTTTCTATGAAACTGAACCGATTTGCATAAAATAATAGATCAAGAATGAATATAATACGGTATTAAATGATTTCTCAGATTTTGTCATAAAAATCGTAAATTAACGATAAAAAATTCTTTCGATAAATCGCCGATAGGATGTCAAGCACTCAGTATATGCACATGCCACGAAGTGTGTCTTTTCAAGCCTGGAAATTCTTGTTTCTAAACGACGTTTATCTTTTAAAATGATGTATAATCTAAACAGGAAGGAAGAGAATATATAGCCTTTAAAGTAAGAGTTTATGACAAATATTAATAAAAAGAGAAAAATCGCATTAATTTAGGGAATTATAAAACAAGTTCAGGATTTTGATTTCAGGTACAGATGTTTCTTTTGCATAATTGAAAGTAATAAAGGAAAATAATAAGCCGATTTCTATTCTAAACGCAAAAGTCAAGCATGTTACATATGTACTCGCACTTTACAAATTTCTACATACTAATATCAAGCAAAACAATGAAAGATGCGCACTAATTTGTGAGAGGATAGATGTATGAAATAAATATAAAGAAGCTACTATAGGTTTCGACCGATAGAGCAACAGACAAACTTACGATAAAGACCTGCATACCAGTCTAAACAAATAAAGCAACTAAAGCAAATATTCATACCAAGCAAATACGTGAAAGACAGAGCAAATGAAAATGCAGAGTAATAAAACAAATATAAAAAAGCTAGGGAATATGCTAGGAATGTCGCATAAGCGCAGCAAAAATTATTCTTATTTCGAGTAAGATGTACAACTACAAAAAGCAACGTAATGATAAAGCAGGAAAGATGAGTTGCCTAATATGCGACACATTACATGTATATGCATAAAATTAAATTGAATAAATTTTCATTAGTTATATTTATAGGATAAATTTATTGAGCCATAATGGATAATATTGTTTATATTCAAAACGTATCAATAAAAATATATCTCTTGTTACCTTGGTTTTCAGCTAGATCAACGTCTTCCAGAGTGACATGCAAATAAAGAGAGAGATTAGATGAGATATATTCAATATAGTTGATATGAAAGTTTTTTCCAATTTACGTATTTCAAAACTAGAACAAATAGTCAGTTTGACTATATTTATTATGCGTCGCATTTTTGCATCTATATTTAAAAAATACAGTACTAAGTAACGCGGCGTGAGATCTATAAATGCATTAATTAGCTTCATGTAACACTGCTTGCTCACGTTATTCTTTTGCGTTTAAAAATGTCGCATAGAATACACCGTATAAAGAGAAAAATTTATGTGACTTACGCAGGGCAAAAATCATTCTTTTGATATAACTAATGCTTCAAATTATTCACTTTAGAATACTTATACTAACGAAGCCATCTCGAAATATGCTTCTATGAAACTGAATCGGTTCGTGTAAAATGATAGACCAAGAATGCAGAAATTTAAAACATAATAGGGTATTAATTAATTTCTTAGGCTTTGTGACAAAAATTGTTTATTTAAGATCAAAGGTTGTTTTGTTATATCGTCGGTAAGACACCAGGCACAGTGGGTACGCACATGCTATGAATTTTGGCTGTTCAGGCAATTCTTGTCTTTAAAGGAAGGGAGCAATTTAAAATAATGTACACGCTTATTAGAAGAAAGAGATTGCATATCTTTTATAATGAGAATTTATGACGAATTTTAATACAAAGCAAAAAGAAAAAAATCGCGTTAAGTTAAGGAACTTTGAAACAAATTTAACACTTTAAGTACCGGTGCTTTGTTTGCTTAACTGAAAGTAATAGAGAAAAATAATAAGCTGATTTCTTAAATTCAAAAGTAAAGCATCTTAAATATATACCCAAACTTTGCAAATTTCTAGTTATACTAATATCAAGCAAAACAACAAAAGCCGCACAGAAAGCACATAAATAAGATACTACAACTTTTTTTACTGAACACAGCCCAGCGGACTAAAGCAATAAAGACCTGCATACTACTCTTCCAAGCAGATAAGGCATACAGAAGGCGACAAAAGCGCATGCACATAATAAACAAATACACGAAAAATAAAGCAAATGAAAAGGCAAAGGAATGAAACAAGTGCACGAAAGCTGGGGAATGGTAAAGAATGTCGCATACGCACAGCAACAATTGTCCGTATTTTGAGTAAGATGTACAACTACATAAAGCAGCGCAGTGACATCGCAGGAGAGATAAGAGTTGCCTAATATGCGACACATACGCATTACATGTATATGCATGAAATTAAATTGAATTATCTTTTCATCAGTTATATTTATGAGCTAAATTAATTGAGCCATAAAGGATCACATGGTTAAAATTCAAAACGTATCAGTAAAAATATGGCTCTTGTTACCTTGGTTTTCAGCTAGACCAACGTCTTCCAGAGTGGCATGGAAATAAAGAGAGAGATTAGATGAGATATATGCCGATTTTTAATAAAAAAAAAACATTATAGGGTAGTGCAGGAAAAGTAAATTTTAGAAAGAATAGAGCGAAAGTAGTTTATTGATAATTGGAACTGACATTCAATGCAAAAATAAAGAGTTAAAATCTCGATTCAATTAGTCACCTTCTTCAAGCTTAGGATCTCCAAGTTCAACGTAGAAAGTTGCATCAGCTTCATAACTTTCATTGTCAATGATATGTAGTGGAATTTCTTTCCTGTCAAGGAGAAAAAAAAACTTCAGTTACAATATATTTTATCACGAACTATATAAGGAGGTAACTTTTCCTAACTTTATGTGCCAGTTATGCACATTATACATGTGTAAGCCTCATATGTAACTTTTAGCTATATAAAGATCTGCCGATTAGTTTAAAATAAAACAAATTTTAAATTAACAATCTCAAAAATTTTCCATTAACTTCAGTAACTAAATATTAACGTACAGAATTGATATAATTAGTGACAAGCTGTTACGTAAATTAAATTAATTTCTTGCATGAAGTATTTAGATGATTGTAACATCTGTGACATTTTGTGTTCAGCCGTTCAAGTGACAGATGGTTTAAGACTGCAATTCTGATGTAGCTCGCATTATAAATCACTATATTCTTGGCCATTTGAACAACACATAGAACATAGTTTGTATATACGAATGGAGATATAAAACCCACACTATAACACTCTGCAAATTTAACTTTTTGGACTAGCATTTAAGTTACATAAATACCTGAAACACATTTATAGCTAATATCATCCCTGAATGAATAGCAACAATTCCTTTATAATCAATTATTGGAGGAAAAGTAACTGCAAATTTCATTAAAGTTTTATCGTATTTTAATTGCATTACGTGTATAATATAACACGTGATTATCCGAAGCCGCAAATTTGTTTTGACGAGGATTTCCGTAAATATCGTATACATTTTGTGCAGTGATTTCGTAACCCCAAATGATGTGGGCAAAGAGCTGCTTTTACAGCCCACAGTTTTCCAGAAAACTGTGATGGAAAAATTATGACATCACATCCAGTACAAAAGAAATAAATTTTATTTTAAACGTCGGTATATTTTGCTCTATATTTACATTAGAATGTGCTCAAAGTCTCACCTCGCATTTCTTGCCCACTCAGTACTGTCTATTAATTACACTCGACCTAGTGATTCTCACAGACACACAAAATAACTCGCCTTGAAGCTGTCGTAACTTCTGCCACCCTCAAGCTTTCGGAAAGCCCTCCGTCAACCATTATGTAACGAATATAGGCATGGCCATTTTAAGCTCCTCCTAATGCATATGCTGAGTAAAATTAACTTATCTAAATTTACAATGTTGTTGTTGTCTTGTCCATGAATTTCATGGAAGAATGGTTGCTTAAGCCTCAAGGAGGTTAGCACTTCAATTTCCACCCCAGTTCTGAGCAAGAGCAACCCGGGGGAGGGCCAGAGTATCGCACCCCTCTCCCCTTCCACCAAACCACACGAGAGGACTTTCGGTTTTCCATATATTTAGAGTACCCTCATGCCGCAAACACACTATACATATACAAACATCCATGCCTTCTTCGGGATTCGAACCCGGATCCTTCGGTACCACAGTAGGCTCCTCTAACCACTATATAGTCTGGGCGGCTCTAAATTTATAATAATTATATTGAAATACTTTATTTATTTATTTTGAACCTGATATGACGCTATAATTTTTTAGTTATGTTTTCTAAAAAAAAGTTCTCTTAGGCATACAGTTCTTGGGTCTCTTTTTACGCATATTTTATCCCTTTTTATCCATATATATTCAGAAAGAAATATCGTTATGGAATATTTACAATTTGAAATACCATGTAAAGTATGTTTTAAAATGAAATAATATTTGTTATAAATGATTAGTGTATTATCAAAACTGACGCCAGTAATTATCATCAAAACTGACGCAAAATGTACCTAACTTCAGCTAGCGCATATCGAAGCTTATTGCCCTTAGTTTCACCAGTAAATGGAATTTATGCCGTGCTAGCAGAAGCATCTAGATTGCAGATGACTTTCAATAAATCAGCTTTAAATTTGAAATAATTTATTATCTGACCAATTTGCACTCCTCAGATGAATTTATAAGTAAAGCTCAGAGAGATACTTGTTATGCAATATTTAATACTATTTTAAATGAAAAAGCAATCATCTAGTAAACGTAAACAGTACGTCTAAATTAAAAGATTGGTTAAAACTTCAACAGGACGAACAAAACTTATAAAAAATTGTCGATTCAAATATACTGATAAGCGTCTAGGAAATTTAATTTCTAAGTAACGATGTTTTTCTCTTTTAAAACTGACGCTAAATTTAATTTTTTATAACGATAAAAATGCCATCCTATCGCATTCGGATAAAAATTTTATGTGTTACATTAAAGAAAATAAAATTCTTTAATAGGTATTTGCATTGTAAGTAATAAAAATATAATATTTTAAATAATAACAAATAAATTTAATGTTTTAATAGGTATTTGTAACATGTTATTCTTTAGCAATATATTTATTTTATTTTCCTGTTCGTTAATTTTTATTTGAATTCATTATACGTATTTTATAATATTGTTGTTATACCTAAATAATTGTAAAATAATATGGATAATATTTTATGAGAACTTTTGCACTTGCAGAAACTAAGCCATGACACAAGAGATGCACATTAAAAGCCTGAAGTGTAGTAAGTGCTGAATTTCAACCTCACTCTGGCATTAGTTTTGAGGAAAAAGTTTCATTAAAATGTTAACGGGCAACAGGGTATTGATTATGTCAGAGACAAGATTTGTGCGAAATTTTCAATTTAATAAGCGTTTTAAGTGTAAAATAAAAGTCTGCAACTAATATTATAAGGTATTTCTCCCGCCTTCTTAGCATGCCTTCGTGGTGCAGTGGTCAGCACGCTCGACGCGTAACCGAGAGGTCCGTGGTTCGATTCCTGGTGAAGGCGTTGCTCATTTCTCATTCTTATGCTTCCAGAAAAAAATCCTAATGACTCTACAATATTCCCTACTTTACTTTAAACTGCTTTTGGATTTCTCTAATGCTTTACTTGGACAAGTCTGAATTTTTCTAATGCCTTAATATTATCAACAGTTTCTAATTCTTCACTTCGAAAAGACAGAAAAGAGCGAAACAAAAGGTTATATTAAATTTGGTGCTGTTGAATATTACTGCTGCTGAAACATAGTGATGAATACGTATAGAGACTGGGAGCAACTTACGGACATGAAGTACTTGAAAGACAGCTGTGCATCTCCGGAAGCTGCTAAGATTGCACCGTAAGAGCATGTGGGATGACTATTTCAATTTGTTTTTCGTTTTTGTAAAAGGTGATAGGAATAGTTATGATTTTAAATTTACACAATTGTCATAACCATTATATTATTCTGTTAATGAACTCATTACTCTGAAATTATATCATTCCATGAATCGGTCTTTTTCCTACAAGAATTATAAAAGTTGTGTGGAAGACGAAGGTAGCGAAATATTTCAGTCCTGTGTTTGTTTAAAAATGTAAAAAGGAAATGCTCAGTGGGGAATAAAAAGAGGGAATGTTGATTCAATATTTGGCGAAGAAAGTGATACATTTTTGCCTCAAAGCACAAACCTTTTACTTGTTTTCTTTTATCCAAATGTCCAAATATAGCTATATGCTCTCCTCGCACACAAACAACTTTACCTTGGGCTAAACTGGAATGTGCCTCTGTTCAAAAAGTTTGCAGAAGGAATAAAAAGAGTAAACCTTATAGAGTCTTCGTATATTCTTTGGGAGCATATACTCTTAAACCCTATGTCGAAGACTAAGTAGCGAATTCTCGCTATGTCTTTAAGAATAAATACTGCAGATGGAAGGTATAAATAATCTTTTTATTTAAATCTAAATTAAAGCAGATGTACACACTTCGTGCTCGCAAATCACCACCACTTGTGGCTACGTAACAGAAAATAAGAATGTAACAATTCAGTAGTAAATTAAGAGAACCTAATGACTGGCTTCTTAGCTTAATTAACGCTAAATCAACTGCACCACAGCAAAGCCGAGCCCAGAAATATCAGTATAAACTGAAAGGTGTTGAAAACCTAACTAGAGAGCTAATTTTGAACTCGCAGCATAAACATCGGAACTATGTCCGCTACTACTCTTTTAAACTCTTGAAACGAAGCTTAAATACTGCATTGAAACACGTTTAAAATTTATATCTACGTCATACAAAATTTACATTCCGGCAGGAAACTGAAATCAGGAGGAACAGGAAAGTCAAACTAAAAATAACTGGTTAGAATAAAGTAAAACCTTACAACCTTTATTATTACAATAACGGGTCTCAAATCTTCAGGAGAGGTGGATCCCCTACTTTATAAACTTGAATAATTGAATTTGGGTTTTAGAAGAGTGTTAGCATACTCTGTACAAAAAAGGTGCATGAAATAACATTATATGAGGCAGGGCAGGTCTTGCCTTGCAAAAGGAATTAAAACATTATTTTCAAAGGAAAATGTTTCATTGAAATATCTTTCGACCATTCGACGCGATATAGCTTTTTGAGCAAAGTTGTTTCAGCTATTTTATCAGATCTAGATCCCTGTCTTGTGACAACCATTCTATTCGCCATGTTTCTCATTATTGACCTTATATACTCTTTACATTATCACTATTTTCAGACATTTCAAGCCATTCGTAATGATACAATAACCGTTTATGACAGATATCAAAAGAGGCACTATATCAGTGCTTCCAGAAATGTCAAGAGCAATCGAGCAAGTACATGTATTCCAATGAACGTTATTTCGAAGTTGACTAGGTAATAAATTCTTAAATTTCAGAAGTACAAAAGTATATGTCTCTATGAGGCGTCTTGAAATATTTTCTGATAGTTTTGCGATGTGTTCTGTGCGTCCTTATCGTCCTGCAATGAATTCTACGTGTTCTTATGCGATGTGTTGTTATGTACGATGCCCTTATGAACACGAAAGTATATGTTCTGTGATATCTGATAAGATGACAGATCTATCCGTGATTACTTCATTACTTTGTTGCCAACTCATTTGCAAAACTAGGAAAAAAAAAGACAGAACTACACATTATATTTTCACATCTGTTGATGATATCGAGCCGCTACAGCCAGTTCCTTGCATTTTTTCTGTAATATTTTTGATGCTGGAGCATGTCATATTTTTAAACTGCTATTTCCCCAACCCATTATCGTGAAGATTATGGAGGTAAATACAAGGTAACATAAAAAATATCCGAGTGGTTACAATGTGTTTCTTGTGTTCCATACATCTTTGAAGCTGGATAACGTCCCATTTTCCACCGCTTTCCCACCAGCCCAATACTATAAAGATTATAAGAGGTAGATACAAGGTAAGATAAGAAGCATCAAGACAAAAAGTCATTGGATGAGTTTCTGTTTTAAGGTATTTAATAATCCTCTAATCTTTAGAAATCGAATTACCAAATGCAAGGTTACGGATAGAAAAGAAGTAAAGCTGAGATATCTGGGTCGTATCGGCTCTAAATGACAGGAAGCCAACAAAGAGCTGAAAAATGTAGATGCGGTGAGTTAGAAAAGCTATGCAGCAGTGTCATCTTTAAGAAGCATATCTTCGTGATTTTCTCTTTTGGACTAGTTCTTAAAGTTCATTTACAAATAAAATAAACCGCTACGGGTGATAAATTAATAAAGAAGAAGAAATTAAATAAAAGAACACTTATAAATTTCATTCCCTCACTCTCTTTCCCGAGCCATCCTGCTCAGCGCTGAACAACATGCGCTTTTAATTTCCATCGAATATTCAGTTTAAAATAAAATTACTAATCAAAAGCTAAAATCGCTTAGTCATAAATTTGTTATGAGATTTTTCTTCAGCCTGATACATACTTTTTTGCGTAATTTATATTAATATTTCTGCTTAACACCGAATTAACAGTTACTTAGCAAACTTTTGTACTTCAGAAACTGGTACAGTATTAGTGTTTGATTATTGCTATTATTTTAGAAGGTTTGGTATTTAACGGATAGATTTATTGTAAAACATTAGATGAACTAATTTTATTAAATGAAGTAATGGAATATTTTTATGTTTCTTTAATGATATGGGATTGTCATATGAAAGCTACGTCCTTTTCAAACGTCTTCCTAAGTTATACGTCTTATATTGTTGATAAATTTTCTTCCAAAATGTGTATTAATAGCATAGTTTTATAAGGTATTTCTTCTTCTTCTTCTCATGCCTTCGTGGTGTAGTGGTCAGCACGCTCGAGGCGTAACCGAGAAGTCCGTGGTTCGAAGTGCCGGCGAGGGCGCTGCACATTTGTTTCTTCTTCTGCTTCAAAAATACCTGATAAATCTACATTAGCGCCCGAACTAAAAAGGTGGTGGCTGATGATTCCCCACCACTGGGATTTGGCGATTGGGTCATCAAAACCCCAGTCGCCCTTTAAAAGGGGGAGTATATAAGGTATTTCTCCCGCCTTCTTCGCATGCCTTCATGGTGTAGTGGTCAGCGCGCTCGACGCTTAACCGAAAGGTCCGTGGTTCGCTTCCCGGCGAAGGCGTTGCTCATTTTTCATGTCTCCTGCTTCAAAATAAGCTAATGACTCTACAGTGTACTGTGAATTATTTCCACTTTGCACATTTATTTCATCAATATTTTGTATCGAGTTTTCTCATGGATTTGAAAATACAACAAAATTCATCTCATTGTGCATGTTCAGAAGTTTGCCCATAAAAATGCATTCAGTTCATATTATAAAATTCGAATTTACCAGTTATCAAAATTATTAAAGAATTCAGGAAGTGGATTTGTCGGATAAACTTTAAACCGCAGGAAAGGGTAGAAATATCTGAAAAACAATCGTCTCTTTGAAAAATTACGTTGTAAAGACCTGAGATTAAAATGGGACTCGAAACCAAGATCGCCTCTCCGTTGTAATATAGTACAAGCTAACGGTAGCTGGTACCTGGCTTCAGTTGAAGTCTTAGATAACTCCTATTTAAAATGATGTTTGTATCCAAGAGCTTACTGATGGAGAGTTATTGAGAAATGAATGTTCATTTTTCTTAAATGTGTCTTCCCCATCATAGCTGCAAAAATGACGTTTTCTCAAATATGATATTGCTTTTGAAAAGGGCTGAATCCTAATAGCAAAGAAGCTGCGTTCTACTTTTATAAACTTTTTCCTCGTTAGACTTTGTTACATACATCCGTCTGCGAAGATCGTTTATGAAGACATCTTATATATTCTAATCAATAATCTTATAATTCTATCACTTATGTGATTTTATTGTTCAAGCTGACAAGAATTTTTCTGACGTTCCTTCCATTTCGGCGGCTCACAGCCGCAGCTTAGGAAGTCCTTCACGAAGGCACCTACCTCTTTGAAGGCAGAAAACCATCATATGTTTTGCTCTGGGACATATTGTTCTGCATGAATGCTATCATAGGCAGATACCAAAGTGTTGGGCTTGGGTTTGAATTTCGAAGACATGCATGTATGTAACTATATCCTTCTTTCTTGCAGCTGTAAAGTCAAAGCGCTCTGTGGTGCACCCTTGGCAAAGTTCTCAATAATGAGAAAACTAAAAGACCAATGAATTCGGCCATTTCCGACGCTTATGTGCCGGCCGTTAGATAAAAGCAAAACATTTTTTTTTACCATGACCGCTTCATGTTCCCCGACTTTGCAGCTTCTGTTAATTACTATTTGCAATCTTTTAGTATTCGAAGCTTTATTATTATTTATTTATCTTAGTTATTTATTCATGAGTGTACAAGATTGAGTTATTAATGCTAAACATTACACGAATATGTCTTAAACTTTCACTCCTTCGGAATGCCAGCTGAATATATGGGTATTGTGCTGATTAAACTCAAATTTTAAAACAGCAAAGAATTTTAATACGTATTTATTATACAGTTACAACATTATACATTTCCAATATTATACATTTACAACATTATACATTTTCAATGTTATACATTTACAACATTACACATTTCCAATATTATGCATTTACAATATAATGTTACTCAAAATTATTTTGAAATAATTGATGTTAATGGACAACATAATTCATTCTGAAGCAAAATAAATACAACTTAAAACACTGCTTTGAAGATTAGATTAATTAATGTATACTTTTGAAGAACTGAACTTCATCTGCGCATGAACAAAAGCCCGTGCTCTATTGATGATGAAAACAAAATCTCAACTCGGCTGTTATTATTAACATTTCTTGGCCTCTTTTGGCAAATGAAATTGTCTATAATAGTTGGCGTTAACGACAAAATTCTATTATTTTAACTTTTTATCGTTTTACTTCCAAAATGAAAAATACATATCATAAAAATGCAAAAATACATAGAATATGATGTTACTTTTTTGTATAAATAAAATAATGAATTCGTTTGCTTTTCGTCAGCTCAAAATATAGTATTCTATGAAAAAATAAGGATAAATTGTAAGAAATAGTAGAATTTGCAATATTGCAAACGACGTATTATAATATTGCGTGCCGAAAGATAATGACAAGGATTATAACAAAAACGATTTGTGGACGAGTAAAAGTGTGCTTGTTTAAAGACAACCATTCGAATCAGCCTAAGATATTTTGCGACGGGAAAGCAGGGGAACAACAGGCCATTTAAACAGGAAAAAAACTTAATTTGATTATTTTCTCCAAGGTTCTGAAAAATAAGGAATTTATTTCTTATTTTTCGCAAGAAACTGATTGTGAATTGGAATTCCGAGTAGAAGAATGCAAAGAAAAATTCTATGCAGAACATAATTTGTGATTTAGGTGCCAAAAAATGTCGCAATCACGCATTTAAAAGCTTTCATTAGCTGATGACACGAATTTAAGAATGATGTATCTAATATCTGATAATTTTTAATACCTACAAATTAATTTAGATGTTTTAATTTTTAACGTTGCAGTGTTTGTTATATGTTAATGATTTCGTAATTGCTCTACGTTAATATTGCGGTGTTTATTATATATTCATGATTACGTAATTGCTCTATGTTAATATTACGGTGTTTGTTATATATTCATGATTGTGTAATTGCCCTGGTACTTTTAAGATCCAAAAGTTAGAACGCAATATCTACCTAGCAGCTTAAGTGCTCAGAAAGAGTGGTTAAATTGGTTAAAGGAAAAAATAAACACATATTTCAAATTCACAAACAGTTTATGTTAAAAGTATTAATAAGAATTCATTCTGAACAATGAAATAATTTGATAAATGATTCGCAATTAGTATGACGGAGATCCTGCCATCCATTGCACATTTTTAGGAAATCAAAGAGCACACAACCACCTCCATTTCCTGTTCAAACTTAATCTAGATATTAGTTTTTTTTTTGACGTTAGAAATGTCTTTAGCGAAGGTCTTCCAAAACTGTGGGCAGTTACGTTATGTTATGCTCCCTACAATGCGTTTGTCTTCCATATTACTTGGCAAGTATTGCCATTGCACGAGCATAAGCATTTTAAATTATCTTCTTCAGGGCATTTCAGAGAACAAGTTTCAAGAGTGTTGCCAGTTAATGTGACATTAGATCTTTCATTTAGCTTTTGAAATCTTAACTGTATGGTTCAAACTTATTATCAATGTGAAAACAATGGAGTGCATATCTTAATAACTTTTACCTACGTTATTTTCTATAATCTTCCTAATGGATATAATTTAAAATAGATTTAATTTACAGTATACCAGGTTGATAACTAAGAACATTTGCAACATTTCTGTAATTCATAAAATATGTTTCTAATGTCGCATATTATATATTTCGGTACGGAAGGTTTTTCTAAAAGCCTAGCTTCGCACGAATACGAATGACGAAGGGAATTAAAACTCTCTGAACGTTACTCCTTTATGTCGGACATTCACCTTTTAGTATATCCTGAAATCGTTTGTATAGTGACCGTTAGTCGTTTGTATAATTACAGTTACATGTCCTTACTTTCAACATACTGATGACAAACAGAACTGGAATTGGGGCATTATGATTAATGGAACAAGAGCATCCTGGAAAGTGGAACTAAGTTTTTCTGAATTTTACAACTTAAAAGCGGATAGTAATCTTTTACAAACATTGAAGAATCAGAAAATTACACGTTGCCAAATTTTTTTTTCAGTAAAGCCAAGCAATTAATGGTTTATATAGTTACCATTAGGTGTCCTTTCTGTCACTACAACAACGATCCTATTCTAAAATCACACGGACTACGCGTTATTTCAGTGAAAACATTGGGGCATTTTTCATTGCCAGAACTGGATTAGAGTATCAAGGAAAGGGGCACTACAAAAATTTTTCACTGCTGGTTTTACGGAATGTTTGAAGCAGTAAACCAAGACCGAGAGAAAACCGAGAATAGGAAATAGGAAACTGACATAAATGTATTTGGGGGCACCAAAATCTTTTAACAGCTTAAGCTTTTAACAGCCCATGAAAGTCTTAAATCTCTCAGCGTTACGACCGGAAAATTCCGTATAGAAGGGCTGCGTTCTACATTCATTACACATGAAAATTTCTGCTAGCTTTTATGTATTTGACTTAGATTTGGATGTATATTGGAAGAAAAGAAATTAAGGTACAAAATGAGGGAGTCATTTTTTAATTAAAATGAAGAAAATATCACTTATTTATCACATTTTGAGGAAATTTCAGGGCTAAACCCGTAATGCTCGGAGGGTCCGCCCTGGGAAGTGCCCTTGTAATTAACCACAGCTTTGGAAATATTGAATTATATTATATATTGATTGAATTATATATTGATGCTTTGAAGTAAAAGGCTTACATCGGCAGATTACTTGGTCAGGGCCAAAATTCAAGTTTCATATGAAACAGTAGACAGAATATCTGAGAAAACTTCATTTCGTATGATCTCAGCAGGTGGAGAAAGGCCTGAAAGCATGGAACTGGGGATCCTGAATTCGTGTTCTAGCTGACTCTAAGCCCATGCACCTAGCTAAATCGAAAATTACTGTATGTGATTTAACAAATTTAAAAAAAAATATTTTGCAGGATTAAGAAGACTTTTCTCGCAGAACTGAGAGCCGGGTTTTCATAGAGAGTAAGAAACCCGTCGAGTTTTCGATACATTTCTTTAAAAGATCAAGTTATTGAATTATGAGACAAAACCCTGCTTATATACTGAAAATCCAGGGTGTAAATTTCATATTGATATCATAATTAAAACATCTTAGATATGTTAACCCAAGTGCTTGCAGTTAAAATATTTAAAACCTCAGATTTTATATGCAGGATTCCTAGTTTTGCATTTTCCATTGAGAGTCATATCCTTATATTTCAGAATTCAATTAATGAATTATTTAAATTAAAATTAAAATCGAAGCAACCTTTTAAGACGTTAATTAGCTTTAAATAGGAAACTAAGAAAAGCTGCGTCATCACAAAATTTTGAGTTACACCACCGAAGTTCATTTTTCAAAATTTAAAAGTAAAAGATAACTTTTAGAAAATTAAGAAATTTTTTATTGTAATTTCCTTTTTTATTTAAGTTGAAGTTCCTCTTACAATGTAATAAAAATGTTGCAAATTAAAGAAATTAAAAACTGAATGTTTCGCAACTTCAAAAATTTATTAAAACTTACATGACATATACAGGAATACCTCACCTTTATAAATGTAGGTTTTTCGTCAGTCAGAGTACATATGTAAAACAAAGAAAGTGGATGAATTGCTTTTTCTTTTTGAAAAATGCAAACGAAGTCCCAATAAAGATTAATGAAACGCAACAGAAATATAGATTATTACATAGGAGCAGCAAGTCAGTTTTAAAGCATTAATTTTCTTGCTATTATGGCAATATGAAACCAAATGCAATCATTCCTCAGCTTACGAGCTCCTTCTTTACGAAAACCGGAAATAGAAATTAATCACTTAAACATAAAAACTGAAGTTATTTTTTGTTAGTTGTTCAGACCTTTTCTCCTGACGCAAATTTATCATCTGGTGTAGCCTACCATCGCCATAGCAACGACCATCTCGGAGGCGAAATTTGAATTATTACTAATTATATCTTAGGTAACGCACTCCTACTTTACAAATTATTTTTAATAATAAAATAGTTCGTAAAAGCAAGGCATATGGAATCGTAAATTCTGAATGATATAATGCGTAATAATGTAACAAACAAGTTAAACTTCGTTAGAAGCCATATTTTGTTTGTCTAACATAAATCAACATTGTTTTAGAAACATTTCCTTATTTTTGGTATACTGGAAGTTCAGGGAAATGCAAAATGTTTATTTCTATGATGTATAGTGGAAGAACTGAGAAAATACTCCAACAATTAGATTTATTTTGAAAATTCCTTGTTATCCTCTTTAGCGGAGGAGACTGAGATTCGCTAAAAAAAGTAACGTTTCTTATGCATTAATTTTGCGTCTTAGTGTTCTACTTCTCTATAATTAGATTTATAAACGGAGATTTTCTTTTGCTGTCTTCTGATCTCTTAACTAAGAGACCAACGTATTTCTTCCCAGTCCCCAACAGTTTCGTTCTGGCAGACGAATGTGACAAAATGTTATTACACTACTTATATATCATGCATGATACATGACAATTACGTTGTTTTCTTTTATTTCGTTTAACTGAATTCCTGTTCGGCGATTTTTTTCCCTTTAACAATGTAACCGATCTCATTATCTAACACTTGTAAAGATAGCACACCACAATATCCTCCACAGAAGTTTACGAAATTTAAATAGTTATTTTTAAAGATTCATATACCCGAAGATAAAGCGTTTAAAATGTTACGAGCAAAATAAGATAGCATTTCAGCGTCAAGTTGCAGAAAACTTTTAATATAATTATAAGATATTCAGTGTGTCTCTTCAACCGTTCATTGCCTTTTCGTGCCGATAATTTTATTTATTTTTTATGTGCAAATAATGCCAGTTTTTGTTTCAGTTCTTTACGTTATAAAACAAAGCCTCAAATTGGTAGAGATATTATGACAATGATATACAGACACATTATGAAAACGATGTATGGATGCCAAAAACACTTACTCGGAGTAAGCGATGTTTTAAACTGCACAAAATTCATTCAGTAATTTATTTACTGCACTCAAAGCATAAAAAAGCATGCGTTTTGTCAAATAGTGCAAGTAAAAGGTAGCTAATAAAGCTACAATTTTACAAAAGATTTTGTTTTAAACTTTTTTTTTCCAACACCGTAAAGCTTTTTCATGTACTCATGTTTTAACCACTAAAAACTCTTTATTGTAGGCGAAGAATCTTATTAACAATTATGTTATTAACATAATTAAAAAATACTTCTAAACTAACATATAGCGTAATTTGGCTATGGAATTTCTTTTTGAGTTTTTTCCCTAATACTTTTGCCTTCACCTAAGGTAAAAACAAAATTCGATGCTAATAGCTTGGTTTGGTTTATGCGATTACGGCAGAGCTTCGAGAGTTATCTAAGGGAAGAGATGCCTTCGTGGAAGAGACTTTCTAAGGGAAACTAGCTCGTATACACGTCACACATGGCAAAAAACACGAAAACGCATCTGCAGCCAGCGTGTTTGCCGTATTCGGATTTCGGATCGAACTACCAGTGTTCAGCCACTTTACCGCTCGGCTGCTGGTGGGCAACTTCCGGATGTAATAGCAAATAGACAGCAAAACAATGTTTCTGTCTTTGCCTAACTAACCTTAACTGCGTGATTTGAAAGTTTCTGCAATAATCTACGCTTTGCTTTATCAGGCAGAAACAGTGAGTATTATTTTGAAATTAATAATAAAAAGAAGTGAAATATTCCTGTGAGCTCTTGCTATTTTGTATTTCATCAAAGTTCTTTTCGTAGAGTTCAGAGTTTTTATAATTTCTATTTTGTTTACATATGATGCACATTTACAAGTAAATACTTCATATTATTAAAACAGTAATAATACTCAGGTTTCATTTTCTAATGGACTGTTAGCTTTTGGACTGAACAAATACTGGTTTATAATTTCTTTCAGGAGCTCAAATTAAATACTTTTCTGGTGGCGATTTTGTTTTTAAATATTTTAAATAATCATTGAATTTGTGCGAAATTTCCTGAATGTGCAATTCTGATTTAATATTCAGATACGGATTATATAACACATATAAGTAAAATAAATAAATTTTCTCTGGTCGAGTTGTTATTTACAATCTATACGCTTTTTATGCGTTTTTATTGCTAAGTTTATAAAAATGGTTAGTGTTGTGCTTAAATATCTACATTGAAAGCCTGCTCTTTTTTCTCCTTCACAGATTTCCACGTGTGATTCAGTGATTCTTAAGTCTTTTATATGGGTATATATAATGTATCTCGAGGTTTACTTAGAGAGTTTCTGTACTATTTGGAAATCGCACAGTATATTTAACTATTTTTCTTTCATACTGAACTTTGGACTCAGTATAAATTCACTATCTTAAATTAAAGTGCTCCTTATTTTATTTATTTTTTTTCTACTATTTTTAGTTTTGGTACGCAAGAGGTTCGAATTAGAACGCAGCTACAAAGAAGCGTTTAAATGGAATGTCATTTAAACGATGAAGTTACGTTTTGATTCAACGATTCTTCGCTTCTAAACTAAATTGCTTCACGGAAAGCTGTATTTTGATTAAAGAAAGTTTACAGATAAAAAAACATTAATTTTAATAGTTATGAACATTTTTAAGACTTGTATATGCTTTAGAACTTATATAGTTTTATTATGATATACGATTGCATTTGTCTCATATTAAATTAAATATATTTTTAAATTTTAAAGATATATACGAGTATTTGCAGCAAAAATAAGTACGGTTCTGGGGTTATGATTTATTTAATTTTTTAAACTGTATTATATGGGGTGCAGGATTGATACTGAAGCACATAACCCAGCAAATGAAACAGATTTTTTATTTTTCAAGAATTGAGAAAGAAATTAACTTCAGGAAGTTAAAGAAACGTAGATTAACCATCGAAATTAACTTGTGAAGTAGTAAACTAGATGCCTGCTTTTAATTATTTCGAAATGATTGAATTAATTTTTTTTTTGATTTGGCTTCCTTTTCCACTCTTAGGTCTAATTAGCAACCATTTCATATTACGTTGCTTAAGGAGTATCTAGATAGATTTAATTAAATTTTTATACCGTTGGATATGGCTAATTTGTATTATGATCTTTAGAGGAACCAAATTCAGAGAAAACTAAAGTAATTTTTCGTAATATAAATTTTAGAATAAAATATATATTAGAATAATTTATAAAAATTTTAGAATCGTAATAGAGATTTTATTTTTTTTAGAATATTCAGGGAATGATAGGCCGTTTTTAGCTAAGTAAAAAAATAAATTCGGGATATATAGCTGCATGTAGTGACAGTGCCTTAACTGCGTGGCCCACCAGCGGCCGAGCGGTAAAGACGCTGAACACTGGTAGTTAGGTCCGAGGTTCGAATCCCGCGAACGGGCTGGCTGCATGGGCGTTTTCGTGGTTTTCCCCATGTGTAACGTGTATACGAGCCAGTTTCCCTTAAAAAGTCCTCCACGAAGGCATCCCTCCCTTTAGGCAGATAGCCCTCGTGTGCTTTGCCATAATTGAATAACCTAACCTAACCTTAACTGCGTGATTTGAAAGTTTCTGCAATAATCTACGGTTGAACTGACTTATTATATTTAGTTTAACCTCGAAACAAATACTTCATGCATCTAGATACATGAAGTAAAAGTAACTTACTTAGACAGAAGATTACTTAAGGCAAAATCAACTGTAGTTTTTAACACCGGAAAATTTACTAGCCAAAGGAATTGCAGCAAATTTGGGCGAGTGTTGATCACTTTGAACGTAGGTCAACTCATTCTTTAAAGAATAGAAGTTCCGATTTAAAATCTGATTAAGATGCTTGATGAATATGCAATAGCTGGTTTGAATACCATGTAGCTTAAATCATCTCTAATTTCATCAGCTGTGAAGAAATGGATCATATCAAATACTATTTAATGAACTCAAAGGGAGCCTTCTGTCTTATTTGAAGTCTTTCTTTGCTTGAGTTAAATAATTAAATCATCAAGATGCTGAGGAATTCTTAATGAATCTGATTCACTTTTTCCCCTATTAAAACAATTGTTTAAAGAAAGGTGCAAATTATTCAAAGAATGCTTAATGAGACAAATTGAGCTTTAATTTGAAGAATGTAAAATTAAAAGTTCTTTTTTGCGGGGAAAATTTCGCTAATATGTTTTAGATGCAAAAGCTTCGTGTAATAAAATGCTAATTTTTGTTATATCTTACAATTATTTCAACTTTATTATTTATTGAACTATTTTTTTCTAAACGTATCAGTTGCCGTTTTTAATGTACATTTCAACTATTAAAGAAATAACAAAGCTCCCATTAAAACAACAACCTAATTAAATTCTTAAACTAAAACATATGATGTATTTATATATATATATATAAAATAAAATGTCGTTACAAAATGTTTTGTAACTTTATGAGGTTTATTTTAATTAAGTATTTTTTTAAGTTAAATCCTTCCTGCACTTCTGCTGTTTCATATATTCCACCAGATTATGTAAATGAAGTGAGTTTTAAATATCAACGAGACCTTAAGTTTAGGAGAGAGGAACGTAAGTTTAGGTGACTGAACCATCTGTTGTTACTGTCTGCTATGTCTGCTGTTACTGGTGTTACTGTCTGCGTTGTTGCTATGCGAAGATGAGTGATTTTGATAGAAAATTAAGTCAATAGTCGAGGAGTAGCGGAGCCAGACGATTAAGCTTTAAATTTAAAATTTGACTTGAAAAGGTTTTCATCATTGTGCCTGTTCAACTACATTTAGCGGAAATTATTTTATTTCTGTAACTTAGAAGATACAGAAGTATGTTCTAAGTTACAGAAGTTCATAGATTTTCTTCTTGGTTACTTCTGTAACTTAGATCGATTACTGAATTTATTGACATCACCATATCCCTCGCCATTACATGCATAATTTCTAACTTTCTGCTAAAAGGTTTCGCAGTTAGTTTTCAGGAAAATCCTGAATTAAGCTACTTCAAGTATCCTGTTCAAAATAATAATCTCAGAGAATCCTAATAAAAAGGTGTCCGAAGTTTCAATCGTAATAGTCTCAAAGAATCCCTATAAAAAGTATCCGAATAGGATTCAAACTTCCTTATGAGATGTCGGAAAGGCTTAGGTCTGATCAAAATATTAGTTTGGCTGTGAGGAATTAATGCATTCTTCTTTTCAGCTCTTGTGATGAAGTAACTGGTTTGTCAATACGGAAAGCAAAAAAGCGTTTTCTTCGACACCTCGCTTTATACTCTTTTCTTCTCAATACAACTATTATAATCATTCGATTAGGGAAATTCAAAATTGGTACTTAAGTAATTTATCCTTTGCGACATTAATATTAAATATATCAACAAGTATTTCGCTCTGAATTAAGTGCTTAATGATAAATAATACAAAATGTGCTTCTGAAACTCTAATAACTGACTAATCTGATATTTTTATTCAGCTTCTGAATTCGACAATCTTGAGAAAACATAATTTAATGACAATATTTCGCTGCTTCTTTAATGCCTCAAATTTGACCAGTTAAGGGACTCATCTGAACAGCTTCACACATAAGATACGCTCCGTTCTGTAGAAGCATAGAATTCAAATTATGCGACTAATAGAAAGTAAACGAGAACACCTCACACCCATGAATCTTAATGCGGCTTAAGAATGTTCTCAATATGTCTTCTCTTAGGGTAATGAAGTTACGCTAACCTTCGTATAATCACCAAATTCCCATTTGGAAAGAAAGTTAGGTGTACTTTTACAGGAAAACTCTCCGAAAATGAGCAGCAATTTCTTGATTTAAGTATCCAATGGAATTGTAAAATCTCATTTGTTATCCAATTTACTCACTCTCTTGTGAGTGTTTCCATTAATGTAATGAAGTGCGTTAGAAGTGAATGCCTTTTAAATCCTACAGCTAAAACCATTTAATATGTATGCATTGGAATTTATCTAGAAATTATCTAATTCTGATATATACATAAAAGCTGAGCAGAAGCATTTTTCAGTTAAATGATGAAAGATATTTACATAGTACTTCTTCTTGACTAGTACTAATTTTTTTAACTTGATAAAGTTAATCCAAGAAGAGATAAATTTTAACTACGAATCGCTCAGATTACATACAACGGTAGTATATTACGTCCAACAGAGATAAGGCTTAGGTTCAAGATTTTAACAAAGATGCTTGCATGGCTAGGGAACATATTATTTTATCGAATGCTTAAAGTAGATACTGGATTCAAAAGTTAACTAAATTAAGCGTAAGATTCAACAAAATGAACAGTTTTTAACAGTCTACTAAAGAAATGGTAACTATCATCTTGTATTAGAAAGGCGAAGAGAAAAAAGTGTGTGTGTGGCGTGGACGCACTCAGCTGATCAGTGTTTATTAATATGTAAAAATATTTATTTTTACCCGAAACATTGTGTATGAAGTTTTTGATTAATTCCATGAGCTGATTTTTTTTAAGTTCTCTGCTCATTGTTGGGCAAAGTCTGAGTTGCATTGTAAAACGAAAATAATTTATCTACCTTCGTTTAATCTTTATTTAATATTATTTATTTATTATTTAATTTCGTTTAATCTTATTGCTAAGTTTCAAAATTGTATATACAACTTCAGAGTTGGATTTATTCTTTACTTTTTAATTCTTCCATTCTCATTTTCATGAAATTCAAATCGTAGCGAGCCGCCCAACCGGGATAGCGGTTAATGACTCTGACTGCTCTACTGAAGGGTCCGTGTTCGAATCCCTGAAAAGTTATGGATGTTTGTAAATGTATAGTGTCTACACAGCACAGGGGCACTCTAAATATGCGAAAAGCCGATCCTGAAGAAGGCTTGGAGAGGTCCTCTCGAGAGTGGTAGCAGAAGAGGTGTGGGAGACCCTCGGATCTGTCCTTCGGGGGGGGGGCTTTCTCTCAAAATCGGGGACGAAACTGAGCTAATGTCAGGCTGTAACCTATATGCTCTTGCCAACGACCGACGCATTTGATTCCTTGTCACGATAAATGCCATTGGCTTGTGCTGACCATTGTCAAACAAGTGAGAATGGTAAAAATAACATACCGTTGCGCGTTTCATGCGTTCACTAATTCAATTTGTTAGAAAATTGGGGGTTTACTAGAATCATACTATACTATGTTGAAGTAAATTATAAACCTTTTTACATAAAAGCTTACAAGCGTTTAGAGACTAAATCTTTGATCCTGAGCTGAAAATTCTTACAGAATAACCTCTTGGGTTCAGATATAATATGCGTAGCTTTATGAATAATGGGAAAAAAGCGTATACATCCAAAGCAAAGAATAAAATAGAAAGTTTTTCTTTACGTATCCCCCCCCGGGGTCAATGTAGAGAACTCTGTGAAGCTACTGGCTAGGATCTGTACTAGACAGTCTCGGCCACGGGGGTATACAAATTATGGACCTAGTAGTTTTGGCGGCCCCGGAAGGGTCATTTATTGGCCGGCCCGCTTGTTTGGCACGTCTTAGAGCAGAGCGGCTCTAGTAGCCCGGGGGTAGCGCCCCGGGTTCGCTGGGTAATGACCCTCTGCGACGGGCAGTCCGCGCGACTAGTAGGTAGCAAATAGACGACCAGTGGCGCCGTGGGGAATTAATTTCAGGTGCGTTGGTGTCGATCTCTCCAAGGTTTTGGTTGAAGGGTTGAACCCCTGTCCCAGTTCGGGGGGGTTGAGGACCTTTAGTGCCATTAACATGGCGGAAAAAGGAATGCCCAATATCTTATCTTATCTCAGCTTTACGTATCTTATTACAACCATTTACATATCTAGTTATACCCCACTAAATACAATAGACATAAAAACAAAACTGAGAGACGAACCGAGAAAGCAAATTTGTGTTTTATAATGCAACAATGCGCAACGAATATTATTTATAAAAAGGGAAATTCCAAATGTTGAAAAAATACTTTTCCTTCCTTGTATTCTAAGGACTGAATAAAGAACTATTTCAGAGAATTGCATAATAATATTTTTTTTTTATCTTTTATAAAGAGTTGCTTACTAGTATTTTTATCATTTCATCGTGATAACTAAACTATTTTCATGTTGCTATACCCCGAGTTTATGGTACATTTATCATTCTCACATGATTTCTTATGAAGTTGTAAAGTGCCCATGAAATAAGGAATTTTAAGCAGTAAAATTAATGGACACACTTTACTTCTGATTACAAACACAGTGCATACTACGTATAGACATGATATAGCTCAGACATCGATTGGTATAAAGGGTTGCAATGCTGAATGCCGTATCTATAGATCCGGGTTCAAATCCTGAAGAAGGCTTGGAGTTTAGTATCTTTGCAGCATGGGGGTACTTAAAATACATGGCGAGCCATAAGCGCTCTCGAGCAAGTTGTTAGTAAGAGGAGAGGGGTAGGGGACCTTCAGATCCGTCGCCTGGGGGATTTTCTTCAAAACTGGGGCGTAGTTGGGAGAAGTCGTTCTGTCACCTATATCGCCCCAAAGATAAATGCCAGCGATAGATACACTCCTGTGCTTCTCGCCACAATAAAAATTCATGGATTTGTTCTAAAGTTACTGTCAAAGAAGTGAGATAAATCACGATGCAACGGAAGAGAATTTATGTAATTTGCTTATCAGTAACGGAAGCTTAAAATTTTCGTATAAAGGCGGAAATATGAAAATATACTACACATTTTTATAAACTAATATCTAAGATTTTAGGGTCTTAATATTTTTTAAAATAAGAATATTTTTTGAAAGTAAGTTTTGAAATAGAACACATTTATTGCGACTAGCGGGGCTATAATTTTTCTATGTGATTGATTACACTGTTCTATGAGCTTCATTGCTACCGCGAAGAACTCTATCGTATGGGATTAGAGTATAATATTTCAAAATCGCATTGAGCTACGAATTTCGCAGATGATAAGTTATTAATCTCTGTTCCAACGTTCCTGTCGGAACAGCTGAATTTTCCCCTTCTTTCTTGGGAATAAGAGAGAGATGGGTTTGCTACTCTAAACTGAATTGTAGTGTTTCAGAATCGCTTTCTTTATTTTAAACTTTTTCTTTATTTTATCACTCAGTTGAGAAAGCAATTATTTACGCATTTCAGTGATGTAATACATATAAACAGCGCGTTAAACATCGTGCGGTAAGATCTGTGCATCACATTGCTGAAATACTAAATAAATGAAAAATAGTCAGTATGATTTTATGAATTTTTCAAAACTGTTAACTTTTATTTCTTTTTATTTTATTTTTTCCACTGTAGAGTCATTAGTTTTTTTTTAAAGGTGGAGAAGAAAAAGTGTGCAATGCCTTTGCCGGGACTCGAACCCTCTGACGCTCGAATACTCGCCGGGTATGCTTGCAGTTACACCACGAAGGCATGCGGATAGAACGGAGAAAATACCTTAAACTGCATTATAACCTCTTAGTAATATATCTATTTTCATTCTAACAATGTCGTTCCTTTTATTTCAGTAATTGCCTTATGAGTTTTAAACACAGTATTAAAGTTTACGATGATGAAAGAAATTTTTATCTTTTAGCATTTAATTGAAGTCTGAGAATAATATTTCTCTCGCTGTTCAAAACGTACTGCTATGACATGCTTTTGAAGCAGTTTTAAATTTTGCATGTACTGGCGCATTTAGTTAACTACTGTTCAGATTTTACTCATTAAAAGCCCAGCAACAATGCAAAATATGTTATATTCAGTATATTATTAAAATTTTCTAAAGAGACGAATTTATTCTTCAGCTACAGTTTGGGATTAATAAATTTTCAATAATTTCTTTTAAATTTATAAGAAAAGCCATAAAGTTAATTTTTTGAAAGAGAAGCTAAACTCTGATACATTTTACAAATATAATTAAGAAAGGATTTATACATGTGTAGTGAAGATAATTGCAGAAGCAAAGAAGTTTATCGAAATATGGTAAAAAAATAATTTAGTTTTTAATGTGATGATGTTTGTTAATATCAATGTGGAATACTCAATGTAAAACTAAACTGCAACTTTTTACGACTCGCGTGCATTTAAAGAAGTAGCCAAAAAGGTGCTGTAAATAAAAACATAGTTTGCAGGAACATATTTAAGCAACAAAATGCAATGATACAAGCTTTAGACGTGGGCAACAGCATGTTGATATTATGTTTTTCAAGTTCTATAATAAACAGAAAGTTCACCGTGTTATTTATTCTCTGTAATCTTAGATTAGAGTTTTTCGGAATCGCTATTAATTTGCATTAAAATCCAAAGAAGTATAGTATGTGTGTTAGAGAACATAGAGTAGTGTGATACGAGCCGGCGTAACGACGTTTTGACTCATTAATTGAAGAGCATTTGAGCCCTATGGTCTGCAAAAAAATATTTAATTTATTTTTAAACATTTTTACATAAATGACCGAATATATTTTGGCGTGATTGCAATTTGAACAGACATTCACATAGTTGACTGCACAGGTAAAGCACTAAAAGCCGTATTACGATCTCCTCGAAATCTAAAGGGAAAAAGGACACATTTTCTTGGCAGCTGACACACATTTATTTGCATACCGGCTGGGTATATTTTGTTTAACAGGATCTCGAAATGTTTCCTGGAAAGTATTTTAAGAATATAGCCGTCATTTGCTCAGCTTAATTTATTAATCCAATCTAAAAAGTGTGTGCTTATTTATGTACTTATTTATTTATCGCTTGATTATTACAAAAATCTGCAGACTTGAGTAATTAATGTTATAAGTAATTTACATTCAAAATGTGATTAATCTTTGTCAGTTATATATTAGAAGATTAAAAAAATTATATCCTTTTATTAAACGTACACTGCGCGTAAAAAAAGGTAAAAAAAGGGGGGGACAGTTCTATTAAGCCTATTGACGAAATTCAAATTGCGTTTTTCACGTCTCGAAAGCGCGACTTAGCATATATATTAGATTTATATATAACATCATTCTAACATCGGTATTTTGACACAAAATCGAACTTTTTCTGAAATGACGTGCCAATTTTTTCCATATTTCGATTCTATGACTCAAATTATGCCTAAATATTAAACCTGGTAAAATTTGGTGCTAGCTTTAAGGAGAAATTCAAAAATTTATATTGGCGTATTTTTTCAGTTTTCGCCAAGAATAATTTAATTCGCGAACTTCTTGATTTATAGCAACCTATTTTCTTTTTCTTTTCTCATTGCAGACGAGCGGGAAAAAAAGTTATCGTTCATGCTTTCAAATAATTTTAACAAACTGCGTAAACTACATTTGTGTTATTATCGCTTTTAAGAAATATGCCAAATTTTAAAGCGAGCAAATATATAAATTCACGTATATCTTAGGAAATTTTGATTGAAAAACCCTAATTTTTTGCAGATATGCTTAGAAATACATTTACTTTAAGATGATGGTAAAACGTTTGTAGTTTATAATTCAAATTTGTTTTGAAAAATTTATAGAAATTATTTAAAAATATAAATTTTAAAAATAAATCATAAAAAAGGGCGAATTTTATTTGGAATGAACCTAAATTTCGAAATGTGAAAGAAAGAATCAAGTAAGTTTAATAAAAGGAGATATTAATAATATATATCAAATTCAATTAACATTGAGGGAGCTAAAATTTTGAGAGCTAGTGTTTTAAAAACTACTCGTACGATTGTTACAAAATTTGGCATAATTTGAGTCGTAAAATCGAAATATGGAGAAACACTTGCATGTCATTTCAGAGAAAGCCCGATTTTGTGTCAAAATACCTATAGTAGAACAACGCTATATATAAATCTAATACATATCCTAAGTGGCGCTTTCGAGATATGAAAAATACAATTTAAATTTTGTCAATCGGTCCAGTAGAACGGGAAATATAGAACTGTCCTTTTTTTGCGGCGTGTACATCGTTTTGCTCTTTAACACTAAAAATTATGGACTGCAACTAGAAAAATGTAAATAAACTGCTCACAAAATAAAAGAAAGTGTAATATCTGGTGCTTTTCAAGCATACATGCAAACGGTTGTCAAACTTTATGCTACCAATGGATGGGAGGCAAGAACGCGGGCTGATGAGAACAAAAGATTCAGCTTAATTCACGTATAATGTGACGTTAGGAAGAGACATACTGATAAAATTGATGAAATGAAAAAGAAGGAAGTGAAAGGATTAAAAAAAACTCAAGTTTATGTTTTTGGACGTTGGACGTTACGCGACATCAAAATTACATTTAATGGCTTCGAAGTCATCCCTCCACAAATGAATTCGTAGGAG
>KK114356.1:248258-276236 GCA_000611955.2 Stegodyphus mimosarum | reverse complement strand
CTCATGCGATGTATAGCCACGAGCTGTAATATTCTTGTTTAAATTACTACACTGCATTATATTTATGCTTTATTTGATCATCAACAAAATATCAGAGCCTTGATGTTAACTGTAATATTATCATTAAATGGCAGCTAAGATTCGGAAACTCGTGACATATACTTCTCACATCTTTCTTTTCTAATATATAATACATTTTTTGAAAGCTTCCCAAACAGTGAAAAAAATTGTAAACATTTGGAGACAGATCAAGAGAACATGCAGGATAAAGAGGAACTTCAACACTCAAATGAAGTACTTGTTCAAGGTGTTTTCTACACGTGGTCTAACATCATCATGGGAAGCGTTAGACTGGCAGCTTAGCTTTCGTTTTTTGATGAACTGCTATTAATTCATTAAAGCATAACTTTATAGGCAAGTACACCAAGCTTCACCGTGTTGTAATGAATTTGACTAGTCACGTATCACTAAATAATTGGAACAAACCTTCTTCAGAAAAAGATTATATGTGGAAAGGATCGAGAAAGTGCGTTTGTGTTTAATGATTTGATGTATTCTCCTTTCCATAACGCGTCTGCTAATTATCATGGTTTCAATACTATTCGTTTAAAAATATAATACTATTTACTCGCAGGAGCTCTGAATAGTACATTTCGAAATACTTCTGCATTTGTCGCAATGCTAATTTTTGCTGTTCTAGATTTTGCTGTTTTTTTTAACTTTCCCGAGTAAGTGCAGATCCTTTCAGGACACGAATGTGTGAGATTTCATACTCTTTGAACAAATGCATACAAGTACTTCTTAGATTAGCATGCATCAATTATTTTAAATTAACTCTGAAATTTAAAGGCCATACGCTATATCATGTAAATTCAAGGTTCCTAGAAACCTAACTTAATGGAGTATACTTGCTTGATCAGAAATGTTCATTTGCAAATTTAAACACTCTCTCCAATAACAAACGATTTTGTATATGTTTTGTAAACGTGCATATGTTTTGATGATCATAGTTATTTTCATTCTCACTTTTTTTACAACCCTCAAAGAAATTTCGTGTTTATTTACAAAACGAATCGTTTCAGTTTTAATATGTTTCTCAGAAATGACTGATTGAAGTAAAAATTCGTAATGTGAATTCAAAATACTAGATTTCTTTAAGAGATTATAGCGAGTATATGAGAGCAAACATAAAGTCGATCGCTATGAAAATTTATTGAAAGATATATATGGCTTCAACTCAGTATGTACGTGAATGAAGACATACAACCCATATCTTCTGGAAAGATTGCCCACACATTTGAATACAAGCATCTCTCGCATTTTTAGAGTTTATGAATCAGATGACTGCCAAATAACAGAAAAACTTGAAATGCCAAGCTAGTCACACTTTTAGCTGGAAATTGTATTTTGCAAATACTTGTAAATAAAACATTATGTGAGGCACTATATATATTCCTTCCGAAAATTAAATATGTTACTGCATAGTTATGAAATTCCGGTAATATTGGAAGAGCTTGTATTTCAGTATACAAAACATATAACAAAAATGACTAAATGGCTTGTGATTACAAATGAAAACTTTAAAAGAGAAATGTCGGAAAGCGAAATACCGAATAATGCAGGGAAAAGGACACTGTATACTACAAATTTACGTAAATATATTATGGTTATATTCGTGAATGCACAGTTTTAACCGAACGTATTTATACATCGTTATGTATGCAATTTATACGGGCTCTTAGAATTATAATGCAAAATCTTAGTCTGAAATTTTAATATTCTCATACTTTTGACAAACGTTAAAATATGTGCATGCACATATGTATATACATATCCAAATGATAAATTTCTAAATTAGAAATAATAGATCATACTATCGTAGGAAAATACTATAAGTTGAATTAAAAGTACCCTAAAATAAAATAAGGTACAAATTTCTAAGAAGTTGAAAAAGTTTTTTGAAAAAGTTTTAATAAATTATTAGTTAAAAATTTTTAAATGAATTTTTAGAAGTGAAAATTAAAGTATTATAATTATTCATATTCCAGTGCTCCTAATAGACTTTTATATATTTATAGTATCATAAATTTTTTATTTTAAAACACATTTTTTTGTAAGTTTTGTATTTCCTATATCTGCAGTTTACGCCAGTTCCGGTTTGGTGACAATAGGTTGATTTTTTACATATTGATATGGGTACTGAATTTCATATATATATATATATATTCATGGTACTGAATATATATATGCGATTTCCGCAATCCAATTCAATAAATTAAGCAAAAATAGCACAGATTAAATTTTTAAATTTAATCGCATTTTACTGACACATATATTGTTGCATTTTGTAAACACTGCATTTCAATTTTTCTTAATGTTTAATTTAATTTTGTCTAACGGGATTCTGGAAGTCTCTCATAATTATTATTATAGAATTATTTTTGCATATTGCTGCGAAGGGCACAAACACTGAGTTTTATTTTATTAGTTTTCCTTATCACAGTACATCATATCATATATATATATTTGGGGATATTAAAAGAATAACTGCTTAATTTGTGCAAATGCAGCATCATTTAATTCAATAAAAATAAAGTAATTATTTTTTTAAATACCTCATTGCGGATCAAATATATAAAGCAGAATCCTACAATGAATTGACTTCTGAATAAATAAAAAGGTATTCATCTGCGAAAAACTGATCCTAAATGAACAACAAAATTAATTAAGACAGAAATAATAAAATTGAAAAAGCTTGAAAAATCAAAATTATTTTTATTGTAATCAGTGTAAATAATATATATACATATATTTAATCTTTGCAGCGATAGTGAGGCTTTTACTTTATAAGTTCTTTTAAAATAAATTATCGTAAAGCGTCATCCCATTACTGTGAATCGATATCCAAAAATTTTAAAATATTTATTTAAGTATATCTTAATATATTTTTGTGAAAATTCTATAGAATATTGATGATAATGCATTGCAGAGAAAATTTCATGCTCATAATCTTTTCATATTTATCAGTGTAATTTCTATTTATAAAATTAAAAACAATATTTCTAAATATCGAAGCATGCATATTACAATACCAGAAAGGGGGCTTAATTTTGAAATTAAAATGCTGATGTTTGTAAAATAGTCGAGTAATCACCTTGCTGTTATGAATAATTAGATCTAAATTAATGATTCCAGTTTAAGAAACGTATGAAATTAAGACAGGTCCTCGAACTACGACAAATTAAGTCATATGAACCCTCATTGCAATATTATACAGCAAATAAAATTGTACACACTTCTATAGAAAGGGCTCCAGTAATTAACGTCGGCCTCGAAAAAAACTATCAAAATTAGGTGACGTAAACGTTTTGTTGATAAAATAAAGAGGAAAATGTTACCAGTTCTAGGAAGCATAAACAAACTGAATTAAGTGAAGCAAATGCTTTCCAGATTTTTACATTTTAATCCGGGTTTGAAACTAAAACTTCTATTTTAATGCTTGCTCGAAAAAAAAAGTATCTTTCAGAAATTTGATCCACCAATAACTGAATGGATGAAGCCAGTGAATACCAGTAATTCGAACCGGATTTAAATGCTGGGAAACGGGCCAGCTACGTGAGCATTTTCATCATTTTTCCCATATGTAAATTGAATAACAGCAAGTTTTTCCCAGAAAGCTATTTGCGAAGATATCCCTGAATAGTTCTTAGGAAGACAGTCCTTGTGAACTTTGCCATAATCGATTAAAGAAACAATTCCTAGTAAACTGCTCTCGAAAACTTATTTGCATAGTTTTCCTCAGGGATATTTGTGCACGGTCCCCTTAAAATTTATTAATGATACCTCGGATAGTTTTCATGGAAAGAGGATGTCATCCCTCTTCAACTTTGAGTAATTTCACAGAGAAAGATATTTTTCTCATTAACACTTTTTTCCCTAAGGAAATCGTATAAAACTTAAAGTTTTTCTTAATTTACGGAAAGAAGCCACATGAAAGAAGTTGCAGCAATTTGAAAGCTTTTGTAATTTGATTCATTTCTGGCTCAAGACATGGCTCAAGACTAACCGTTCAAGGGATATTTGCTTGCGTTCCTTTTGAAACATCTTGTAAATTCGCATTTAAATCGCATAGCGACCTAGAACAAAATTACTGAATTCGAGTTACCTTGAACTCAAAAGAAAAAAAAATCTTGAAGAAAAGTAAAGGGGGGAGGAGAGGGAAAGGAGCTGTTTGCTACCCAAAACTCTATATATTATGCTGATTAACCAAATAAATATATGAGGCGTCTGGTCGGAATATGAAAGTTTGGGTGTAGTTTATGTTCGTTATGTCACAGCACTCGAGGGCTATCTGCCTAAAGGCAGGGATGTCGTGACGGACTTTTATAAGAAAACTTGACTCATATACATGGGAAAAACCACGAGAACGCCCATGCAGCCAGCCCTTTTACCGCGATCCGAGCCTTGAAGGAACTACTATTGTTCAGCGACTTTACGGCTCGGCCGCGGTAGACCCGGAGCATAAAAAGTGTCCAGCATTTGACAGTATCAAGGATTTTTTTAAATCAAGGATATAGAAAAGAATGAAAAGTTGAACTTTTAGACCAAAGAAAACAGAAAAACCACATAAAATTAGGGAACAATAAAGCGGAAATCCATACTCAAGTATCGAAGATGAAAGCACGCTTTCCCTTTGCTAGAATCCTCAGAGGAAGTATTGTGAACATTGAAATCAAACGGACACATTGCCAGAAGTGCGAATCCAGAAAAGAATGATAAACGAAACGGGTAAGTTCAATAATGTACAAACAGGTATAAGGCTGGAACTAGCCTTGCGAGCACTTCAACACTTGCTCTGTGAGCTAATAGAGCAAAGAAGACGACAAACTTCCATTGGCAGGACATAGTTGAAATTTCGATGGAATCCAATCCAGAGATATATCTGATTAGCTTTGCACTTACTTCAGTGTTTTATTCCTGACCCTTTGCCTCTGTGTTTGATGATTAATAATTTTTTTCCAAACCAGCATTGATTTTCTTGTCAGCCTAAGCATTTTTATAGCTAAAAATGTTTTGCTGATTTTTATTTTTGGTTAATTTGTTTATTCGAATGGACTGATGTGTAACAGCAACCGAAAACATCATAAAAATGCTGTAAAACTGATTCAGAATGCCTTAAAAATATGTGGTAATTTACTTTGGTTTACTCTTTCCGGCTGTCTATCATTCTAAAATGGTGTAGTATTCTGTTTTGGATAGCTATTTACACGGGATTAACTAGTGAATCATGCTACTGTGAAGTTAGCAAAAACATTGAAAAGAGTTAATTATATCCTGAATATTTGCGATAGTTGTTCGAAATTCTACAAATTAATGGTTGTACAAAAATTCATATGTTCATATCTCTTTCAAAACTGCTTCTTGAACATAACATTGCAAAATTACAATGCGGGATAAAAACTTGAAGCCAAAATAAGAAAAAAAAGTTTGAATGGGGAGAGAGTGAAGGAAATGAAAGGGATCTTTCAAAATCTAAATTTCATTCCTAATCTTTTTTGCTTATTTTTCGTAAATATTTTAATTTCCTATTATAATTGGAAACAAAAGTGGTTGCCGTTAAATACTGCAATTAGAAGCCAGTTTTTGACGAAAATGAAAGAAGTATCTTTTCTTTGAAGAATTTATCGAGTGGAAGATTTTAAAGCAGTGTATATTACAATACTATAAGTATTAATCAAGCCAAACAGCTACTTCAATTAGAAGTCAATTAAAAGAAAGGTAAAGGGCGAATGCAAAAGAGAAAGATGTCGCCTATAGCGTGTCACACTTAACGAAAGTCTGACAAATCCTATTTACCAACAAGTCTCAATAATTGCCGAAGACAAAAGCTGGATCATTCCGTTAATAAAACAGGGGCTTTTAAGGAGGTCATTATGTAAGCTTTGCAATGGAGAAATCAATTAAGCATCGTACTCGGAAGAACACATTAAGGGCATACTAGAAAATGAGCCTCTAAATAGCGTTCCTATTGAGGGCTTAAAGGCTTCGAACAAGAGTATAACAACTGGATAGGAATAATTGTTCATCACAGGTACAGATATGTATTGTTCTTGACACTATCATTTCATTATTTTATAGAGAAGCTGTAAAATATAATTAAAAGGGACTTGACGATACCATTAATAAAAAGCTTAAAATAATAAAAGAAGCTTTACAAATACGGAGAAGTTCAAAAGTCAATTAACAAGTAAAATACATAGTGACTTTGTTAGGATGGATATGTATAAAATTAGAGATTTCGTTTAATGATTTTAACCCCCTTAACTGAAATTATGTTTTATACTGTAAACAGCGTTTCATCCATAAAAGAACACGGAATTTCTTAAAATAAAACTGAAACGGCAAGTATTAATAACAAGTGCCTGAAGATAGATTTATATGCAGTAAAAACAGTATTGATGAAAGATATTTTATGCAAAAAGTTTTTTTAAATCGTTTAAGCACCACAGACATTGAATTATCTCTGCATACCCGTACTTTCAAGTAGTCCCCACAACGAAAAATCACAGAATTTCAGTTCTAGAGATGCACGTTTCACGTTCATTTACTGAAACTGACGGTTTTTATCTTGATTTTTCCAAAAGTTGAGAGTAAAAGTTCTTTATACGAAAGGCATCAGGAAGTGAAATTGCATAAATGTCGCAATTTTTTTCTAAGATAGGACAAATGCTCTTTCGTAACAGGTTGCATAACTATAAGCGATATTTCAAATACAGTGCTATATATTAAAGATGACAACGTACAGTGTCGTTTAAGTGCTATAATTGTAGTTAAAATTCTATACAAAATATCTCTTTAAAAAAACTTGCAGTTTCATATATTTATGGACAATCGCGTTATCATACATGCAGATTAGGTAAAAACTATTTTTTTAAAAATAATGCTGAATTTTGAATAATATTACATAATTAAAAATAGTTGTCACATTAATAACAAACTAGAATGGCCTTTAATGAGATATAATAAGAAATATGATAATTAAGCATAGTGCTAGATCTGCTATTATAAGTAAAAATGCAAATTATAAAAGGTTTTTTATTCATATAATAATCAGATTTTCATTTTGATGTAAGAAAGTACTTACCTTAAAATCATGCATTATTACTTAAATTTCTTATTACTAGTGAAAATGGGAACCACAAAAACTCTTTATCAATATAAGAATCAGATTTCATTTTGAAGTAAGCCAAGTACATTAGGGAAGAAAAATTGTAGGACGAAACGTATTTTATTTTATAAAATTGCTCTGCAATGTTTTGCTATGTTTTTGAAATCAGGAACCCAAAATTGTGGAAAACATTATCCTGCTCTTACTGACATGAAAAGTTGTGTTTTTGTTTAGGAGATTTTACATTTCCGTCTTTAAACTGATATTTATATTGGGAATTATGTACATTTACTCATTACTATACACGCACGACACGCACGCATGTGCACAAATTTACAAAAGTACTATGAGTGAGTAATAGAAAGAAGAAAATAAAAAAATGAATATGAAGTTATCGAAAGACGAAAAAGAAGTTATAGGAACTTACCATAGATGTAATAGCAACCCAGTTGTGACGATAAAATAATAAAGAGAATCAACTAAGGACAACGTGGTTATAAACTTACGGACACATTAAAAGCGGCAAACACACACTTTTAATTTTAACAACATGAAAACATAAATTAGAAAGACACGTAAATAAGAAGACACAAATAAAATACAAAGACTTTCAAAGAAGCATATAATTTCCCAAAACTCCTTTCTGACGAGTTCATGAATTGCGATTTGTAGCTCTTACTATGCATTCCAGTCACTTATTCACTATCTCTCACAAATGCGCTTCGTATACTCACACAAATATGTCAAAAGTGTGACTACAAACAAATGAATAATGAATACTAGGTTCAGAAATTCTCAGACATGTTTTCTGATTTAATCTGTTCTCTTTAACACAAAGCTTCTCTTTGTGTTAAAGATCTGTTCTCTTTAACACAAAGTTTCATAACATGAACGAGGCTATCAAAGCTGCAGGCACAGTCTTTCACTAAATAAAAGTACATACGTTTTCTTGCCCACAGTTTGAATTATTTCACTCTAGTAAACTCATTCAAGTTTCTTAGCTCTCAATAACACATTCTTCATGCACTTCCTTAGCTAATATTAAGAGTAATGGAGCTTATATGTGTGTATAGCTTTTATGTGTGTTTAGTACTTCTGTCATGGCACTTTCTATCATATCCACTCTCGGTAATCATTGATGCAGATGCATTCATAAAATAAGAACCTTTAATTGGAGGTCGTGAAATAATTCCGCCAAGAAAAACATTTACATATATCTTTCCAAGAAATTCACATGTATTTGAGTTACAGCCACGGCCGTTCTATTATCTAAGAAGATATCCCTCGCACTTTCTCAAATTATTAGAATTAAAAGCTCATAAATGTATAATAGGGCACAGGAATGTAGTGTGTTTAATGCTATTTTCTTTTTCTAGCCTGTAACTGCCGAGTAGAAATAGTCGAGCAACACTTAAGTTCCATTACAAATATTGTTATTACTTTAGCTACATTTAAAGACTGAGCTTATTTTTACAAAGATGTATCAGTTTTACGACTTTTATAAAGCTATCACTATGATCTTTAGTTTGAAAGAACATATTATTTGCTCACGATTAAAAAATGTCGTAACATATTTTCGAAATCCTTATTCGTACCACGTATAATCTCTGATACTGCTTTTTAAACGAAATTAATGTAGAAAATCGATATCTTCTGGTATAACTTACCAGAAAATGTTCACGGCGATACTCAGTAAATACTGTTTTAAAGAATGCTACGAATTTAGCATAATGATTATGAGCTGAGTCGATTAATTACCTTATACAGATAAGTTCAGATACTTCGCTTACTGACATTACATAAAACTGTTTATTAAAATTAGTTCCTTAATGGCGGCCAAATTTCAAATTTACAATTCACCTCACAACCCTCAGCGATCTAGATACATTGCCGCACGGGTGAAGGGAAAATATGACATTCGTCTAGGAATGGATTAAGCAGCAGTTGAAGCGGAAGAAACAGACAGTCCTCATTCCTATAAATAACATGCATAGCAAAATGGCTTCCAGTCTTTCCAACATAAGGGCTCATAAGAGGGGAAACAAAAGATCGCGAAATGAAGCGGAAGGAACTTGTAACGAGAAGGCAAATATACGGAGCGTAGTGTAGTGCACTCCGCACTGACAACTTTCCCAAATGGAAGGAGGGGGGGGAATCAGAACTTTAGAGGTGGGAAATCTCGGTAGTTTTTGCAGCATTACACTTGTCGTATAAATAGCTCGACTTCGGAGTTTCTTTTCCTCTACATTATTACCACGAAACAGCTTCCTGCTCCTGAAGAGATAACGTGTCTTCGAAAAATAATATTGTTTCGGTTTCAAAGTTGACCCTCACGTCTTCTGAATTTTGAAAGGAAAATGAAGGAATTAATTTTGCTTGGTTTTCCTTTTCTCTTTCTTAATTTTTTGCAAAGAAAGCTCACAGAAGTTTGTAAATTTTAAATAATTGTACGCTAAAAAAACTAATTAATTTTTCAAAAGTTCCTGAATTTTAGAAAAACCGTATTAGTTTTTAAAATTCCGATTTTGAAGCTGCTTGGCTTAATAATAAGTTTAATAATAGGGAAAACACGCGATTAAGTAATTAATGAGTAGTGAGAGACGGAAATAGCGCAGAAATTACATCTGATAAATAAAATTTGTGATCACTGCAGTAAAATAAACAAATATTACGTACAAATCCTAATAAATATAGATAAGCATTTTTTGGAAAAATAGATATATAATTAAAAGGCTTTAGAAAGATGGGGGGAAAATTAAAATTTTAAGCAGGAGTTCTTTCAGACAAAGATCAAAAGACTTAAAATGTTACATAAAAATGCAAATAATTTTTCAGACACGGCAGAGATATATAAGTTCCTAAATTTGGTGAAAAATATTTGCTCGAGAGAACTAAAAATTTAAAATGCTTTATGAAATTAAAATTATTACATGCAGAAAAATATACCTGAAAATAATTAAACAATTTGTTCTTATTTAGCTTGTTAAAATATAACTTATAACTGAGTCGTTTTCATCAGGAGCTCCCTGAAATGCTACGTTGAAAATTTCATTTAAAAGAAAAATTAGAAGGAATAATTAAATTAATTTTAGTATTTGAGATTATAATTAATTTTAATCACTTATTAATTAGATATGTTCAGATTTTGGCAGAAAGCAGAGTATTTTTGGTAAGATCTTGTACCAGCGTGGTTAAGTAAAATAAACTCAATTTCTAAAATTAAGTAAAATTCACTAGTTTCAAGTACAAGATACTGCGTCTTTTGATTTTTGAAACAAATTTTATTTTTTTATTATTACTGCGATTCGATAATGTAGGTATTTATTTGAGTTTGTTTCGACTAAAGTACTTAATTTATAAAAACATTTAGATAAAAGAAAACTAAAATTTCAGGGGAGAATTGAAACAAAGGTAATTTTCATATTAGGATTTTTTATATTCTTTTATTCTATGTACAACTCATTCGCGCATTACAACTAGAGATGTATCAATAAACCTTTCCTTATACAGTTATATTATCTACTTTACAGCTTGTTGAATTTATTAATTAGATAACATGTTTTGCTTTGTAAATCGGGATATGCAAAACGAGTTAACGGGTTGAGGATAAATTTATAGAAATATTATCTCAGTTAGTTTAAATTTTAGAATTAGTTTATTTTTCACTTTAGCGTCGAATTTTTCTAAACTTTTAAGTAGGCTTTGTAGTTTTGTAACTGTTACTTTCTGTATAACCTGCCTTCAGTGCTATAATACTTGACTATAAACAGTGAAATTTTAACTGAATGTCTCTTGTTTAAAATTTCATTTCTTTATGCATAAAATTAATTATTACTTAAATACACTGGTTTTCAAAAAATTAAAGAAAAATCATTAAAATAGCGATAACTCATTCAAAAACAAGCCAATCTATATAAAATTTCATTATGTTGTCAAAAACGAGTTACTGAGTAAAACTGCAGCATGCAAACGCTGCAATCGGAACATGTCATCTGTGAGGAGCATTAAGTTTCATGTTTGAGAGCAAGTCTTCAAATTCCGCTGTGATATTGGCATAAGAAATCAGGGATAGGCAGTTCGTAGCAATGACCTCCAGGCATCATTTGCCCGAAGAACTGCGATGAAGAGCAGTAGGGAGACTAGAAGCAGGACAGAGTCAGACAGAAGTGCCCAGATTACTAAATTTGAGTCCTTCTGTTGGTTCACAGACTTTGGCACCAATTTCTAAACGGGAAGTCCAGGCAAAGACGGCCAACTGTTACGACGACCGATATTTACTGTTATGATCACGAAGGAATAGAACTGAGACTTCGACTCAACTAAGATTCTTCCTTGCTGCAGCCGCAGGAAGGTTGGTGTGAACTTCAACTTTGCGTAAAAGGCTTCACGAAGGAAGTCTGTACGCGAGACGACCAACCTTTTGCGGGAACGTTTGAAGTGGACATGTCAAAATGTCCACTGAACGGCTAATAAATGGAGGGCTATTCTCTTTTCCGATGACTCCAGGTTTAGGCTTCAAAGCGATAATAGACGTTATTTGATTTGGAGAGAACCTGGAATCCATTATCATCTCATCAAACATTCGTGAAAGAGATGCATATGATCTGTGTTTGAGGTGGTTTCTTTCCATGTGGAACTGTAAATACTCAGGCCTATAGAGATGACATCTTTGATGCTTATGTGCGCCCTTATACCAGGGCAATAGGTGATGATTTCCTGCTATAGGACTATAACGCTAGATCGTATGGGGCTCGCATCGTGGATGATTATCTTCAGCAGTAAACAATTCAGCTCGATTATCGGACTTGAATCCCATCGAGCGTGTTTGGAATGCTTTAGGAAAACCTACAGCTGCTCTCAGTCCTTCTTTTCAGACCTTTACGACGCTTTCAATTGCTTTGCAAGAACAATGGCTCCCACTTCCTGCAGAACTGGTAGACCGCGGAATTGACAGCACCACACATCGCTGTATGTGCTGTATGCTATTAGGGGAGATCATACTAAATATTGAAGGCAGTTTTTCTATGCCATACTAACACACCCGATTTTTTTCATTTTATACCTTTGCTAATTTCCATAATACTATTATTGCCTGCTAATTTCTTTTCATATTGCTGTGAATGCAGGTTAAAATTCCTTCGAGGAATATTAAGAAAGCAATGCTATGGCTATTTCAAGCTTTTCATTGCAACTGGAGTTTATTCAATATTTTTGAATTCTATTAGAATGAAACTTTAGAATCATTATTTTAGCAAAATCTGAAAGGATATGATATTATATTTAGGTTGTTATTTTAGAATTTTACATTTGTAAAGAATGTAACAGAAGTTAAATGTTTTAAGTAGTAACAATTTATTGCGAGCAACGATTTTCAATTGAATTTCGGAGTGCGATGAAAACATCAGTTTCAATATATCAAGTCTATATGTGGTTTTTTTCAATTAATTGTTATCAATTAATTTTCTTGCTGTTTAGCTATGATGTTAGTTTCGAATAGCTCGTTTTAAATTTATAATTTAAGCTCTGGTATACTGAATTCATGGAGACTGGTTCTTACTGCTTTCATCAGTTACCACTTTCCTTTATTTAAATTTCACTTTCCGTGGTGTTAATTTTGATGAAAAAATTTTACATCAAGTTTTTTTAAATTCTATTTTGAACAATTTCTTTTAAATACATGATATATTATGCATCTTGAATCTATTACGTTTTGCATCTTGAATTTCTGGAGATTAATTTTTAAACTTATAGGCTTGTTGTAACTGTTCAGCCTAAAATTATTTCAGGTATTAATTTATAATCTCAAAAATACAAAGTTCAGAGAGCAATTTTTTATACATTTTTTAGTTAAAAACTTTTTAAAAGTAGTTTTGAAATTTTGGTAGTAAGCGTTGAGGTATTGGAGAGTAGATTGAGCATTAAAAATTATAGATTTTATTATTTTTAATTTCTGTAGAAGAAAAGAGCTCTAACATTTTAGTGGATATTTTCCCCTGCTGATTTCCTTTTAATTTTTTAAAGAAGTCAGGGCTCAATTTCTGAAATTAGAAGCGCTGGAGCAATCAGGAAGGCATATAAAAGGCAATTAGAAAAGAAAGGAAAAAATAAAGGAAATAACTAATAATTAAAATAATTGAATTAAAGTTGAAATCCAATAAAGTATAAAGAGATAAAAAAATAAAATAGTCTAATTAAATAAAACATCGGACCTTATGCTTTTTGAGGTTCAGGCTGGAATAACAGTTTTGCTCAAATACCTCAGACGTCCTCCGGCTGAATTCAAGCCTTGAAAACACTATTTAAAGGGATGATGCAAACAAAAGACATTCGTTGTCCACCACAGAAATGAAAAAAATGTTAAACTGTTAAAGCATCGCTAATAAGAATAGAGAGAATGCTAGAAAGAGTATGAGGGTATGGAGGGAAATTTCAAAGCTTCTAAAACAAAGAGTCTAAAAAGGTCTAACACCTTTTTAGCCTTAGTACACTACCGATATAATTCTAGCTGTCAAGTAGAATGTAGCAGGGGAAAAACATTTTCCTCGAACTCAATCCGATTTGATTATCAGGCTTGCATTCTGAAGTTCGAATCGGTTTTTAAGGCTTATTTATTATTAAAATAAAATTTGCCTACTGAAATTCTGGTTCACTTGCATAAAAGAAGCGTCGAGGCCCTTTTATTTAGGGACCCTGTGCACTCTGTCTAGAATTACAAGTCCTCTCAAAAACTGAAAAGTGCGGGAGTCGGGCAACTGGTGGGCTTTGGCGCAATTGAAGCTCTGAAAGAAATGTTAAATTATTGCTATTTCTTTTAAAAAGACGTTATGAATAAGCAAATTAATAACATTAAAGTTATACCAAGATAAAAATTTAAAGGTACTATATAAATTAAAATTAGTAGAAAATGTTTTACGTTTCCCGTATACCTCGCAAAATTTTTTTTGATTTAGTCTGAATGTGTTAGATTACATGATTTAGTCTGAAATGATTATTGCTTCAGTTTAATTTCTGATGCGAGCGATTACGATATTATCTGAAGCAAGACGAATTTTTGACACCAAAACGCAAAAATTCAAATACTAGTTAAATGTAAGAACTCCAGTCATAATCAAGAATATTACAGTTATTTTAGGTTTGTACTTTTAAAACCAAGAGCTCCATTAGTTCAGTAGGAACGAAAGCAACAGTTCACCTTAAAGCGAATCTAAGGGATGCTTTTGGCTTCTGGAAAATCGCCAACGAGTGCTCTGGCATTGATACCGCCACGAAAAAGACACTGAAGCCAACGCACGGAAATAGTTTGGCAGCCAAAAAACAACAGCTTTCAAAGGAATGTTCAAAAGAACAACTCACAGTTAGAGTGAAAGGAGAGGGTTTTCTTTTTTTTTCTTTAATTTGTTCTTATTTTTTTTATTGCCATTATGTAGCAAAAAGGGGAAGGTTTCCCACTTTTTACACTCATGTAATCCTGAACAGCAAAAAAAAAAATCTTTAATTCCATTCACTTGAATGCTATTCCCTTTGCAAATTCGCAACGTTTTCTCAGTTTTGTTTCAGATACTTTGTAACCAAAAGTTCAACTAAGAATCGTATCCGATTTATGGGACTCGTTTATGATGCTTAAACTTTCATTGAAACAACTTTCGAGTTTGCTTTTAAATATTTTTTTAATTGGGCTTGCTAGCGTATTTTTTTTCTTGGAAAGCTTAATAGTCTTTATTGCTGAAAAACTGTTGAAGCTACTTTGTCGTCCCTGTATGGAGAATACACGCCATTGGTCAGCCAAAAGACCGAAGAAAAGTGGTAATTCGACTCGAGTTCTTTATTCGGTGAGCAAGTTAGTTGTATGGTTTTTCTATACATTTTCCCTAGTCTAACGTGAATGCAAACCAATTTATCTTGGAAAGTCCTTCACGAAAGAATCCTTTTTAATGCAAACAATTCTTTATTTTTAAAGCTTTTTTAAAAAATTTTTAAGCTGTTCTTGACTCAATTAAAGTTTTGCTATAATGCATTATTTAACCATTTTTCTACAAGCATCTTTTAAAATTTATAAAATTTTACCACTTTATCTGAATTCACTGAGTTTTACTTATTCGGAAAGTGTAATCAGATACGAGTTGTACTGATATTTTCAGAATGCATAACAACATGATTTTAAGATAAATATTTGTAAATTTTATCTCTCGACTAAACAGTTTTTATCTGTATTTCACGGATTTTTATGTCCTTCTTTAAAAAAATTCTGTGATTTGATTTTGAGAGAATTTTATGCCTGTATGTAATTTTATGTTAATTTTATACTTGTGAGTGTATAATAACTTGATGCATGTTTCGTTTTTTTATCGCTTTAAATTTTCAAAATGAGCCGCCCAGCCGGTATAGTGGTTAGCGACCTTGATTACCGTAGCGATCGACTTGGGTCCGAATCCCGTAGAAGGTGTGGTTGTAACTGTTCGTCTTCTCATAGCAGACAGTAGTGACCGCCTATTAGGTGCTTCCATAATGAAATGGCCACCACTACCGGCAAAATTTTGGAAAATGCGCAACGTGTGTCTGACGCTATATAACCGAGAGGTTATATATATATGTGGTTATATATGTGGTTGTGCCAAAAACTGAAAACACCAACGAAACACAAGCACCTTCTGATGAGTCGTTTTTACGAGTGAAAATTAAAACGTAACTTTGATGACGGATCAAATTTACATAGTAGACGGTAGACGTAGCCACTGCAGGGAAAAAAAAGAAGACAGTTGTATATTTTCCGTTCTACTTGGCCGACTGACGGAATTCAAATTGCGTTTTTCATGTCTCGAAAGCGTGACTTAGGATATATATTAGATTTATATATAGCATTGGTCTAACATAGGTATTTTGACACAAAATTGGAGTTTTTCTGAAATGACATGTCGATTTTTTTGCATATTTCGATTTTACGACTAAAATCATGCCTAAATATTAAATTTTGTAAAATTTGGTCCGAAATTTAAGGAGAAATTCAAAAATTTATCTTGGCGCAATTTTTTTCAGTTTGCACCAAGAATAATTCACTTGGCGAACTTCTTAATATATGGCAACCTATTTTCCTTTCCCTTTTTACATTGTGCACGAGGGGGAAAAAGTCACATCGTTCCTACTTTCAAATAATTTTAACAAAGTGCCTAAACATATTTGATGTTTTATCGCTTTCAACAAATATGCCAAATTTCAAAACTCGCCAATATATAAATTCATGTATATCTTTGGAAATTTTGAATAAAAAACTCTAATTTTTTGCAGGATGCATAGAAATACATCTACGTTAAGATGATAGTAAACATTTTACAGATTAAAATTCAACATGTTTTCGAAAAATTTAAAAAAATTATTTAAAAATACAAATTTAAAAATAAATCATAAAAGATGGGGCGAATTTTATTTGGAATGAACCTAAATTTCGAAATGTGAAAGGAAGAATCAAATAAGCTTAATAAAAAAAAAGAGATTATTAAATATATACCAAATTGAATTAACACTGTGGAGATAAAGTTTTGAGACCTAAGTTTTTAAAAACTAGTCTTGCGAATTTTACTAAACTTGGCAGTTTGGCATAATTTGAGTCGTTGAATCGAAATATGAAAAAACATTGGCATGCCATTTCAAAAAAAGTCCGATTTTGTGTCAAAATACCTATATTAGAACAATGCTTTATATAAATCTAATACATATCCTAAGTCGCACTTTCGAGATCCGAAAAACGCAAATTGAATTTCGTCAATCGATGCAGCAGAACGGGAGCTATAGGACTGTTCCTTTTTTTCTTTTCGCAGTGTACCTTGTATGATGTATGTAGGTTGCATTATACATAACGTGTACTTTCCAATTCGAGATATTGGTGAGCTCCATTCTTTGGTTCGTGAGAAAGAAATATGGCACCATTTAGAATCAATCAAAAAAAACCACTTCACAAGTTGCTCGAAGAAGAGGGCTTGTCACTGTACGATTTTTGGGATCTGAGACTGAGTATCTCTCAGACACTCATTGGAGGACGAAGAGACAACACTGCGATGTCGGCACTTTGCTTCAGATGATTAATGATTAAATTCCTCAAGTTTGCGCTCTGTGGAAAAAGAGTCAGTGCAAGCCATAAGGTAAATCAAAGAGGCAGGACCTCAGAAGCTAAGCAGCTAACCAGAGAAAACTTTATTGACGGTTTTGTTAATAAAATAAAGATTCCTTTTTGAATCATCCTCGCAGGTTTCTGTATGTAAAAGATTTTTTTAAAGAAAGAAATTTCGAATGCTATAAATGTTGTCTCTTGGTAAAAGCATATTTCTCCATCTTCTACCGATAGGCTGTCGTTTGCATCAGAAGTAAAATTTAATTTAATAATAGAATTCTGTAGTAACTTACAGTTACAGAGTTAGAGCCTGCAATCCATTACATATTTCTTTTTTTTTATTAATTTTGCGATTCTGATAAGGATTTGATTTTATTGGGTTCAAAAGCCAGTACCCTTCAAGAAATGAAGCTGGAATATGAAAGTGAAGATTTCATGTTTTTATTACATCTCGAAGGAGACACATATATTGTTTTCAGTAAAAATGTTAAATTATATCCTGGCAAAATAAATCTGAAAATTAAATGATGCCTAGTTAACTAAAAGATGAACGTAAGAACTGAAAGCAGGCATTGGGAAGTATCGCCATTGCATAGAACATAAGATTACTAACTTACGTGTCCTAACGTGTCCATTACGTCCTTAACATAAGATTACTCTACGTGTCCCTAAGCATAGTTGATTCCCAGGAAACTGCCATTCGGCAAAGCGTAAAATCTTTAATACATATTTCAAATTTAATCATTGTTATTGACTAAAAAAATAAGCGACTTTATTGTTTTCCTTTTTTAATAATGCGTCTAATCGATATCAATTAAAAGGCATTTAATTAATAACATATTTAATTAAGAATTTTTACGGAAATTTGCAATTTTGTTGTAGTTAATGAATAATGCGTTAAATGCTATATGTTATATACCCGTGTCATGTAAAGTCATTTAAAAGATCTTCACGATGCTTTACAATTTTAATTTTTTTTTCAAATTTTTTTATCATAAACTTTTTTTGGAAGTGCTATAATACGAAGTTTACAGATTGCAATTTGGTTTTGATTTTATTTTGGATAATCACTGAACTCATGGGAATTTTAATGAACTGTCTTTCTCAATATTTATTCGAATAGCAACTGAGGGAATAAGCTGAGGAAAAGAAACTGTTGTTTGTAAATAGGCATTGTATATGACAATCTAAAGATTAATATATTAAGTTAAATAACAAAAGGAAAAGGCCGCCCAAACGGTATAGTTGTTAGCTGCATTGACTACCGTACCGAAGGGCCCGGGTTCGAATTTCGGAGAAGGCATGGATGTTTAGTGTCCGTGTGGCATGAGGGCACTCTAAATATGGGTCGCACCGAAGTCCTCTCGAGAGGTTGTTGGTAAGGAAAGAGGGTTGGGAGACCCTGGAACCAGTCTCTCCGGGTACTCTGCATCAAAATTGGGGGGGGCGGAACTGAGCAAATTCGCACTGTCAACTGTATGGGGCTCAAGGCTGTTGCCAACGACAGGCGTCATCCTGTGCTCTTTGCCACGAGAAATTTCGTGGGCTTGGGCTGACTATAGGCCAAACAAGTGAGCATGAGTGAACAACAACAACAAAAAGAAAATTGTTACTGCAATTTGTCTTTCATTAATATGTATTTCGCTATGGAATTCTTTACTGTTCTCTGAAAACATCTAAAAAACATTCAATAAGAAAGTTGAAAACAGAAAAACGGTATGTGGAAAAGAGTACGTTGTAATTATTAATGTACTAAAGTTTGAGTTAAGGACTTTGATTTATATCAAAACAGTTATTTGTTTCACGGATTAATTCTTTACGTTAATGTTATCTTTTGCTCATCCTGTCTTATCAAAGCACGTGAACTTGTCTTATCGACAAACAACAGAAGCTTATTTTTATATCTGAATAATTTAAAGTTGAAAAATAAGCATTTAGAAACTTTTGTTATCAAGGGATAATATATGTTTAATTTATAGCTAAAATCAAATTTAGTTCCGTTCATAGAATTTTTCATAATTTACAGTGTCTTACTTGATATGCTTTTTTTTTTTTTTTGCTATTGGAAGAAATAACTCGAGAAATGTTACTTAGATATTTGAGCTACATATTAAATTTATAAAATAAGAAACTGAACTGAGTAAAATCACTTAACTTAAACAAAGCCCGAATTTAATGCTGAAAGGAATCAGTTTCTAAACAGGAATGTTACACGTAAATTGTGGTTTTATTTTATTTAATACATTAAAAGCCTGAGAAAACAGTAAGGCAGGAAACGATGCAGAAATCTTCACGAGAAAGAGACATCTTAAAATGGGATATCCCATGGTTCCCATAAGGTGCTGGCAAATTTTACGATGAAATACAACGAAGCAATTTAAACTTTGAATTTGTGTTTCTAGTAAAGAAGCTATAAGCATAGTTTTGTATCATCCTCTCACGGCAAATGCAATCATGAACTGAAATACGTTAGTGCGATTGATTATTGGTGCTTGCCGAATCATGTACGTAGGCAGACACTGTGGGAAGGTCTTTCCCTCATTATTTTGCAAAATTTTCAACAGAAACAAAATAAAGGAATAAATAAGATAAAAGGTTTCAACTCTGATGGAAATACAATAAAGTTTTATAACACAAATAATCATGTTTACGGCACAATGTTTATTGCACACATCTTCTCGTTATTTCCCATCATCGAGCTGATATCCGACCTAACACTGGGTTGCCTAACGAATTAATAGCATTCCGACGAAAAAAAAAACACCCAGCAGATACGAATTTACTGAAACAACTTCAAGAATTATATGTTATGCACTGTTATGTTACTTAAAATATTACACGGTGTACAAGTTCGTGCATCGTTAGTCGCTTACATTACATACACTCAAATAAGAGAGCGTGTTATGTCCTACAAATGCTCATTATTTCATTGACAGTTCTACTATGCAACTGTATACATTTTGACAGGGGTCAAAGAGGGCCATGTTTCTCGTTGCTGAACAAAACTTTTCAGAGTTTCAAGTAAATTAAATGTACAATTTTTAACTACCAGAATATCACTCATTATAATTTTAATAGAACGATTTAGGAAAGAATACATATTATCAGCCAAAATTCAATTATTAGAATGATTACAAAGAATTAAATTAAAATTACGAGTTTTTCAGCATTTCTGCTCCTATTTTGTAGGTTTTTAAAGGCAACTTAAAAAAAGGAAGTACATGAATTATTAAAAAAAGGAAGTACTTGAATTATTAAAAAAGGAAGTACTTGAATTATTTAAAAGGGAAGTACTTGATTATTAAAAAAGGAAGTACTTGAATTATTAAGAAGGAAGTACTTGAACTATTAAAAAAGGAAGAACTGATTTTTTTAAAAAAAGGAAGTACTTGAATTATTAAAAAAAAGGAAGTATTTGAATTAATAAAAAAAGGAAGTACTTGAATTATTAAAAAAAAAGGAAGTACTTGAATCATATTTGGCTTTCGTTACAGATCATACAGCGATGTAGAATATTTTATAATAATAATATAAAATTGATAATACAATAAGTTTCGATTTCATTTATGAATAAATAGAATGAAAACTATGAAGTGAAAGATTCGTGTTAGACAATTAAATTATTCTACGCCAAATTTAAGTATGTCAAAAATTGCAAATTCTGAATCATTTTTAAGACATGTTATTATTACACAAAGCAAAATTAAAGTAAGAAAATCAGAGACCCTTATTTAAGGTTTATAATTCAAGAGAATTATACAAACCGTAGTTGAAACAAATTACCGTAGATATTTCCTGCGTAGTTAATGGGTTCTTCCAAGATACACAATAAAAAATATAATCACATGCTATGAATAATTTTATGTTCATATTTTATAGCAGTTGTTTTTCATTCAAGCATAGAAACTTAAATGTGCATTCGAATTTCTCTTAAATATAAATAATTTTAAATTCCTAGATATACCACACGTAATGTTTCTTTTACTTGAAACATTCATTCTTCTTTTTTCAGTTCACACTAGATGCCAATAAAAGAGGGGCTTCGTATGCCATTTTCATAAAATACCTATGTTAACAAAATGTTATTTTATTATACCAACTGCAGAAAAACTAAAGCTGCTACGACATTTCTTAAAAGGCCATTTGATAAAAATAAACATTTTTGGTATTTCTAATATGAACATTTGTATGTTTCTTGCCTCTATCCTTTTATACCCTTGTATATGAACAATGCATTACTCTCAAATCTAACACAGTGTACATATTGCGTAAGCACATTCCGAAAAATTAGAATGTTCTCTGTTGGCTTTAAACGTTCAACATCTGTACTAATATTGAAGCGTAAATATTGGTTAGCTCATGAGGACTACCATATTTTTAGAGCTAGAGATTCTGGATTTATTGCGCAGTTTAATTGAAATACGTTTCATACTTTTTTTCATATAAAATAAAACAAATGACTAATTACATTTCTACAGCTTGATCATTATTTGTCTCTTGTTTTATTGCTTTTAGCTAAACAGGAAATCTCATTGAAAAAGAAGAGTGCCATTTAGATATTTAAATCAGCAACTTTAAAATACTGTGTGCCTAAGTCTACGAGGCTACTTGTCTGTTTTAATTCATTTCCTCCCAGCTCTAGGTTGGAAATTTACCGATCTCTTTCTCTCTCTCTCTTTTTAAGTTTGCCGGGAAGGGGGTCTAAGTGAGATGGAACCTGATCAAGACGAATCTGAAAAGAAATCACAATGCTTCAAGAACAGTGCATTTATTTGTTCGAATAAAGTGACTATAGGTGAAAAATACTGGTACGCTGCCTTACCAACTTCAAATTAAATACAAAAAATTCCCGGCGTCAAGTACAAATCGATCACGAATAGAATGCTAAAGTACAATACACCGAATATGGTCCAGTTAATTTGCTGACATTCTGTAATTGACATTAAGTGCATCCGGTTAAGTCCAAATACCCTCTTTCAGGGAGAGTTTGGAAGACCCCGCTACCTGTGGGTCCATTACGTATGGGTTAAAACATTATCTTGTGATAAGAACGGTAATGGAACTAATCTTTGAAGATCAACGACTATTGTACTGCCATGAAGATAATGAGGAAGACTACCAAATATATTTGAGATACATAAACACGATTTAACAGAAAATAGTTCCAAGGCGGTGCGGCAGACATACGGCGTTCCGCAATAAATGCAAATTTCAGAAGGTCTTGACGGCTTTGCAATGTCCGTTCCGAATCGTACTTTTGTAGTTCGGTTGGTCATACTCATACCTGTAGTCACAGATGGAGAAAGAATACATGAACAGTGCTTTTCATACAGTTTTCAGGAACGCTTTGTCACTAGTTTCTGCCTTCCACCGGCAATAACATCATTTGATGATCACATCATTCTGATTCATTAGAAGGGTGATGAGTCGATTGCATTAGATTATATCGTTCAGCCCTATGATATGAGTCTCTTAGCTTAGCTGAGCTTCTCAAACGTACTTTAATGTGACGTTAATGTATTCTTAGTCTTTAATGGCTTAAATAACAACAAATCTGCTGTCACCAATGCTCTTAGATACGAATTCTGCTATTAAGCTATGTGCTTGGACGCTCGCTTTCTGTGTGCTGGGCAGTGGCTTTCATTTTCTAATCATTTGCACATTTCATCTTCACGTATTTTCTTACGGAATTTCACTGAAATCAAACGATTTACTCGATGCGTACATAAAACTTTTAACTTTTCCTCTTAATTTTTAGTGCTTTGCCGTAATCAAATAAACGAAAACAAACCTTTTAATACAAATAAGAGATTTAAGACATTTGTCGTCATTTTGATGGACCTGTTGAAAACCTGTTGATTATTGCTTACGATCCCATTGTGTTTCAACATGAGTTTCATGCTTATTTCCCAGTTTAAAAATAATAAAAAATGTTTCTGAGAATAAATGAAATTTTACTCTGTAACAATTTTCGATCTTCACTATTTTTTATCTTAAGTAGTTTTTAGCAAACTGAAAGTTTAAATTTACACAATTGAAAATAAATATGAAGTCCGAATTTTAATGGTGAAAACTCAAACCCTGTACGTCTGGAAAATTCTGCTCTATTAACTGTTGCTTTATTAACTGTTGCTCTATTAACTGTTGATAGAATTTTAATTTCTACTTTTCCAAAAATGCTGTGTATTTATTTAGGGAACATATAAAAAAACAACATAGTAAAAATCATTATCATATTTTTAATAGTATTGTATGTTATCAAAAAGCATTTTTGATAAATATAATTATAACGGTTTTATTTTTGATGAAATTGCCAAAATCGTGTGGCTAGATGCTGTTATTTATTAAATTATATCCTCTTTTAGTATATTGTTTTACTTTTATCTTGTAAGCTAAGTACTTTTGGATTAAAAATCGCTTTATGCAGTATTAGGATATATTAAATTCTTAAAATAACTACAGTTTTAAGCTTTGGTTACAAACGGAATAATTATTCCATTTATTTCTCCTCTAATCTATGCTCTGTTTTATTCTTAGTGATCAAAATTTTAGTTAATCTCTGGTGATTATTTGATAAAAGTTACAAGCATATTATCCTTGTGAAACAGTTTTTTATGATCCGATGCTTAAATGGCATCAGAATTACAAACTGCAAAAAGTTAGAAGGCTTGAAATAAACGCCATCAATTGCGAGATGATTTCTTGAAAATATTTCAAAAAATGTTGCTTTTTTTGAGATCTAAGGCGTCATTCATACCTCTCAATTTCAGTACCACCACCAACAGAAAAAAGAACGATTCCAAGCTAAATAAATAAATGATATAAATTATGCAGATATATCTGGCCAATTTCAGTTGTTCAAATATATCTGGCAAATTTTAGTTTAACAAAATTTTGATCATTTACAATATATATATATATTCACACTCTTGCAAAAAAATATATGCACCCAAAAGAAATTGAGTCACAACTAGGAAACTCGTCAGTAGTATAGTGTTCGAGTAGATAAACAACAAATAATCAGAAACTGCGGACAGAAAAGCTTTTTATTTACGAGTAGTAATACAAAAAATGTGAAAATCATTAGGTGGTTAAGTCGCCTCTGGCAGCTATATAAGCCGATACTCAGTTGGACATGGATTCTATTAAGTTATCAATTTGTCTCTGGCGTAGACTGTGCCACCAATGGAGCAACTGGTCAGCGAATTGGAACGTATTTGTTCAGGACTGAATTTGTCTGCCCAACATGTCCCAAACATGTTCAACAGACGACAGGTCTGGAGACCTGGCCAGTCGAGGACATTAACACGTCGAAAGGACGTCGTGGTTGGGAAAGTCGTGCTGCATGTGGCCGAGCATTGTCCTGTTGGAAAACAGAACCTGGACGACCTGCTATTAAAAGCAAATCTATTTAAAATTCATTGTTTTTCTAAGTTCATTACTTATGACATTTTAGTCTTTGCAACTAAACAAGCGAATATTTTTTCATTTCAAAACTATTGTTACTCTTGTGTTACAGATTTTAAGAGCTAACTCCTATGTTTTAAATTTTTTATTTTATATTTTTTAAATCAAATTTTCATTTATTTAATTAATTTTTCTTATGTTGGATTACCTCTGTTTTACATGTTTTCGAACTCGAACTCAAACTCTAAATTGTTATTAGATTTTTAAGTGTTATTGTTTCTTTATGCTTTATGCTATTATTTTTTTAACCAGGCCTGTTTGTTTTCAAAATTTGCGTGTAAATTTGATTTCTAAAATAATGGGTTAAAATTTTGTATATGGTTTAGTTTTCAAGTATTGTATTATTATTTTTGCAAGTTTTGTGTCTGGTTTAATTTTACTCAAATAATTTTATATTTGTCTATTATATCGTAATTTTAATTTTTTGAATTTGTCTATTTTTTGATGGTAAACTTTGCAATTTTTTCCATTGCTTACGTCGGCCTGTAGGGATTGCTCTGATAAAAACACAGATTACATTTATTGTTTTCAAAGATTATTTTAAAACTTTAACATTAATTTGTGTTTTGCCGGTCCAGAAACAGATTGTTTTATTTATTTACTCTTTTCGTTGCACCAGCTCTTTTATGACATGCAACGAAAGATATAAATTTGAAATTTCATTTTTTGTTTTGTGATATTCTGCCCCTCTATTTATTGCAGTTTGTCTCTGTGCTTCAGTTTCTTTTGAGTTTTGCATGTGATTTATTTCAAATTGAATATGGGATGAATTTTAAAAGTATTTTTTATTTTATTTTTCATTATTACCACCCCTTGTCGCTGCTCTCAGCATGCAAATATATTAGGTTTTTACTTTCTATTTATCACTACTTTATTTTTTTACTTTCTATTTATTTCTATTTATCTGCTTTATCTATATATCTATCTATCTATCTGTCTTTCTACTATCTATCTATCTATCTATCTATCTATCTATCTATCTGTCTGTCTATATATCTATACCTATATATATGCTAATAAATCTAAATCTCGAAAATCGGAAACGAAAAAGAAAATGTCGCATTAAATATTTGCAGGCCAAACCCATTCTCTCCGTGTAATACGTTAAGTTGGAAAAACGCAAATTAAAGAAAAATACCAAATTGAAAACAAAAATTTCATTTCAAAAGAGGAAAAAATTATAAAAAAGGAGAAAATAGTACAGATTAAAATCAAAATAATTACACACACACTTGGACAAAAAAAAAAACGGCACACCAAGAAGGAGTTATACGAATGGGAGGAAAATCGGTAGAAGTGATGTACATGTACAGAAAACAAATGATTACAGTTTGAGGAAAACTGGATGATTTATTGAAGTGACAGAGCTTCACAAAGTGAAAAAGTCAGTAACGCGTTTGTCCACCTCTCGCACTTATGCAAGCAGTTATTCGGCTTGGCATCAATTCATAGAGGTTGCAGATGTCCTCCTGAGGGATATTGTGCCAAATTCTGACCAACTAGCGCATTAGATCGTCAACATCCCGACTAAACGGGACACTAAATTTCTCAAACATTTATTAAACTCTTTAGATCGGCGGAGATCGTCAACGCATTAGATCGTCAACATCCCGACTAAACGACGACGCGTCATTAGTCGACGACTCGTCATTAGGCGCATTAGATCGTCAACATCCCGACTAAACGACGACACGTTTGGAGCATTATGGGCAAGGCCCTCCCCCATAATGCTCCAAACGTGCTCAATAGGAGAGAGATCCGGCGACCTTCCTGGCCAAGGTAATGTTCGGCAAGCACTAAGGGAAGCAGTAGAAACATGTGCAGTGTGGGGCGGTATTATCTTGCTGAAATGTAAGCCCAGGCTGGCTTGACATGGAAGGCAACACAATGGGCCTTAGAATTTCGTCGGCGTACCGCTATGCTGTAAGGCTGCGACGGATGACAACCAAAGGGGTTCTACTATGAAATGGAATCGCACCCGAGAGCATCACTCCTGGTTGTCTGCCTGTCTGCCGGAAGACAGTCAGGTCACACCGCTGTCCGGGGCGTCTCCAGACTCGCCTTCGCTGGTCATCGGGGCTCAGTTCAAAGCAGGACTCATCACTGAAGGCTAACTCCAGTCAGTGACATTCCAGTGCGAATGAGCCCGACATCACTGCAAACCAGCTTGACGTTGTACAGAGGTCAATGGTAGTCGGCGCAAGGGGCGCCGGGACCTCAGCCTCCTTTCTGTGAGCCGTCTATAAATGGTCGTTGTGGTCACTGAAGCACTAGTTGCACGCACAGTCGATGATAATGATGCATCTGGGGCTCTGAGTGCCGCTCTGACGATTGCTCGGTCTTCACGATCTGTCTTTTCTCTAGGCCTACCGCTTCCTTCTTGACACTGTGTGCGGCTATGGTTCACCCATTCCTGCCAACGTCGTCTAATAGTGGCACCGCTCCTACTCAAATGTCGAACTATTCGCCGATAAGACCAACCGGCTTCTTTGAGCCCAATTACACGACTTCTCTCAAAGTCTGACATCTAGGCATATCTCTCGAACACCTGTATGCGAGACCTGTAGTTACTGTCTACCGGAGTACACGGAATGAAATTCGTGAAGAATTTATGACCTCGAATCGTAATTTCTCCTCTTAAATATCCCGCCAGTTGCGCAGATCAAATGCGTTGTAGCGACAACCGTTCATTCATTGGCAGCCAAAATGTAAAATTTTGCATTTTCCGTCGAAACCTGTATGCATATCAGTTTGTATCCAATTTGCTTTATATCTTCTCAGTGCGTTGTGGTGCGTCGTTTTTTTTTTTGTCTAAGAGTGTATATAATGTAGATGTAATTGTATAGAAATTTTTTTTTATTCTTTTTGTACTTTTCCCTTTTATTTTTGTGTTAATCTTCTCAAACAATCAAGTAGAATAAAACGTGAATTCAGTACTCCTTAACTATTCAGGTTTTAAAGTTTTAAATTATTTTTCCTTGAAAAAAACGATTTGAAGCATTAAAATATGAATAATTAATTTGCATATACACTTTAACACTTTTTAAAAATTTCTCAAACATTTATTAAAACTCTTTCTACTCTTTTTTTCAAAAACTTATCCTTTCAATTTACATCTTACTTTGTTATAAATTTAATAGCTTCTCTTTTTCAAATTGAAGTTAAAGAATTTTTCCAAGATGGTATAATCTGTTTGTTCTAATTTATAAATTTTAAGTTTTATTATATATATATATATATA
>KK114356.1:217392-232311 GCA_000611955.2 Stegodyphus mimosarum | reverse complement strand
ATAATATATATATATATATACAATGGACTAAAAAAAGTGAAGCAAAGTGAATAATAGATATGTATGTAAACATCTAGCAAGATGATTTTATAAGTACACCTTATATTTTATCTGTTGAAGAATGAATCTTTACAAAGTAGTAGAAATCTTTAAAAGACTTCCTGCTAGTGCAGACTTGTAACGCAGTGTAGAAAACGTGTTTAAACTATTTTAAAAGTGAATCATCTGTAATAAACGTTTCCAAACATTATAAATGATCATATGCAAATATAAACAGCAATCATATGCAAATACAAATCTAACTAGTTACAATTTTTCAATAAAACTTTCATTTCGAAATTTATAATGCATATTTCTTGCCAAGAAAGGTGGTAAGCTCTAGGAATTCGCAGACACCGGAAGTTAAAAATATTAAGCTACCTTGAAAAAATTCATAAAAAAAGGATGTTTCATGCGTATATATACGCTTATAAAACAGTTAGGAAAGGGAAACAGGAAACTAGATTCTGGCCGTGAGCAGCGATGCAATTTTGAAGACACAAAGTCGACAACATATTAATGCAAGAATCGGGAACTGTTAATGTTTAAGGAATTTTTGCCTTCTTCTTTGTGATGCAAGTAGAGTTTCCGCTTAGGAGTTGGAATCCCGAAAGCATAACTGATTTTTTGTGTTACCTGCTTCGAAAGGCCTAATGAATTCTGTAAAGGAACCGATTCATTCATCTTACACATATCACTAATAGTGCACTACAATTAAAATTTGCTATATATTTTAATAAACTTTCCTCCCTCTTTACCGTATGCTTTCGTTGTGTAACTGGAAAGCACGTACGGATAACATCGTGAGGTCTGGAGTTCCAGTCGCGGCGAAAACATTGTGAATTTTCTGACATTTCCTGATTCTGACAAATTTTGAATGTCTCTCCCGTGGCGCCTGAATTAAAAGGTTATGAATTCGTTACTGCCAGTATTATGGGTCCCCTCCTCTTCAGACGCCCTTTAGGTGCGGAAGAATGTAAGGCATTTTCTCACGCCTTGCAGCGTGGCTTCGTTGTATAATTGGAAAGCAAGTGCGATTAACAATCTTAAAAGACCCAGAGTTTCAATCACAACGAGGTCACAGAACATTTTTCACGTCTCCTGCTCCGAAATAAAATGCCTAATGTGTCTACTTAGCTATTAAATAGTCTGAAATTAAACATGCTATATGTTTTAATTCCAGCCAAAAATCCTGTAGAGAGATTGTGGTAGGGGAAGAAAGGTGAGAAATTCTCGGACCTCTACCCTAGTGTCCTCCCTTAAAACTGAAACAGGCCTTCAGACCTGAAACAGACCTAGGTTCAGCAATACCTTAATCAGCTATGGTACTAGAGAGGTAATTTTTGTCTTTTACTAGTCATTTAATAACCTATTAATTCATGACACATTTAAAATTATTCACTTATTTTAAAATTTCATGTTTAAAAAATATAGGGAAATTTTAGAAAGTAGGAAAAAATTAAAGCTCTAAAAGACAATGCACAAAATTACGTCTAATACAGCTTTAAAAATTAATATGTATGCTTAATTATGCACTCGCACACACACATTACGCACACATTTGAATTTCATATGTAGCGAAGAGATTAAAAATGTATGGAATATATGATATTCCAAATTTCAAATGCATGATAAATATAAGGGTTGCGCCTGGAAGTAACTTCTATAAGATCAAATTGCAGATAACAGACATTAACTTTTTAATCAAGTTTAAAATTCGCTGATCATAAAATCTATTTTATAAATTTAATCTTTCAGTAATTTAAACGAAAGTACTGTAATAATTTTCTTTTCATCTCTTTCTGTAATAAAATAGAATAGTTTCGACCGTTTCATATACTGCTATAAGAATGGATCTTACTTTTTAATATAAAGTTCTGTAAAAATATCAGTATCATTAGAGTGATGTTAGATATAGCGAGATAATTCTAATATTTCTTCCTCAATATTCGTTATATTGACTGCTGTGTGACATAATTTCATTCAGACTGATTATATTCGACATTTTATCAGTAGATTCTACTATTTAAGCGATTGAGCAGTAGCTCTTTTATTGTTATGTTTATTATTGGTTTGATGATAGAAAATAAAAATAAAAAAACACACATTTCACTGGACAATAAAAATAGAACTTCCCAATCTGTGAGCGGTATCTCCGATATGGTTGTCGACGGTTGTTTAAACATATTTCCAGGATCGCTGTCTTAACGTCTGCGAGGTCGCCTACTGCCAACAGTTATGTATTTTCTTTCGGCCCTAATTAGCTCGTCGAATAGTGAGAACTGGTAACCGTGCATTTGGAAAGCTTTCTGCCTACATTCGAACAACTGCTCAACCATTACATTCCCTGTAAATAAGGCATGTATACGAACGTTCTGCGTTAACGTCCTATGAGTTTGGTAAAGAATTGCTGAAGGAACATATTCTTGTTTTGAGAATTGATGACTTTAAGAAATACTTTGCAGTGGCATACAAAGTAGCTTTGAAAAAATGCTTTAATTCTTCTTGACGATCATTTCAAATAACTTTCGGGGAAAAGAACATATTTGTAGTCTCGTGGAGGAATACCTTATGCTTCTAACAACATTTTTTTTTTGCGAAGCGGATATTGAATCCTAAAACTGTCGACTTTCATATTCCTTACAGAAATGTTGAATTTCGAAATCCAATCAGCGATTTTCTTTCCGCAATGATGTCAAAAATTGTAATATTAATTACATGGCATCCTGTATAGTAGATATACGCAAAGTCATATTAGTGGCCAAGTGGATTATGTTACTGAACACTGGTAGTTCGATTTGGTTACGATTTCCAGGGAATAGATTAGTTGCAGTATGCATAATGTAATATGCTCAAGTTTTCATTAGAATCCTCCACGAAGGTACCCCAGACATTAAACAAATAGCTCTTGCAATAATCAGTTAACCAACATACGTATATCTAAAGCTTAAATCCACCAACTGCTTAATGGATAAATCGACTTAACGTTCAATTCACTCTCGGATTGCTTTAACGCAAATGGGCGGGCTGCACGGTTTTCCTTTATGTAACACGAATGCAAACCATTTTTACCAAAGCATTCTTTTCTAAGCGGGCCCGCCAACGGTCGAGAAGTAAAAGCCACTGAACACTAGTAGCTCGGTCTCCGGCTCGAATCCTGGGGAACGGACTGGCTGCATGGGTGCTTTCGTGGCTTTACTCGTGTGTAATGTGGATACAAGCCAGTTCCCCATAAAAAGTCCTCCACAGGGCATCCCTTCCTTTTCGTGTAGACCACTAATGACGGAACAAATAATAAATGAATAAAATCCTTTACTTAAGGCAGAATCGATACAGAACTTTACATAAAGTTAGTTTTCTTTAATCATAGAAATAGTATGATTTCTAAGCTTAGTAAAATTAGGGTTATAGTAAAATTAGGGTTTCCAATATACTTGCTCGTATATACAGGTTGAATTGGTTTATTAATGGTTTTAATAACCTGACTTGGGTTAATATACTGCTAGACTCTGTGCCTTCGAAAGAGGATTGCTGCTTATTGCTGGGATTTAGTTTTATGTTTCATTTTTGAACTATTGTGCAAAGCTATTAAGAAAACGAAGCTCATATATAAACAAAGAAATCGGTGATGCCTTTTTCAAATAGCATTTATCTTACTTTACTTGCGGAATTTATGTCTTAAACTATTAAATATTTTTAGTAGTGTATCGCCGCCTTTCAATTTCATGCTCCGAAGTCCAAAATACTGCGCGTAGGATAACAGGAATGCAATATTAAATAGTGTAAAGCCTCCCGTTTCTTTCAAAAAAGCTTACTTTCTTCTGAATTGCTTCCCGACGGAAGAAATGACCTCGTATTTCCCGTTATTGCAAAAGAATAAAAAAATAGGAAAGGGCGGGAGGCAGAAGACGAAGAGTAATTTTTTGACTTTAATGCAGTTTCACTCCGTAACAGATGCAAAAACGAATAAAAAGCACTCGGACACGCAACATTTTTCTGTTTCTTAGAGATGATAATACACCAAACTAAAGTTTGCTTCAGATAGCGTTGCGTATTTCTTCTATGGTACTCAAATTTCGTTTCGCTTATTGAATTTTCAGTGTATTTCAAAAGATGTTTTACTTCCCGATGCTGATTGAGTTTGGTCGCTTTAAATGGAATGTTTACACGGGCATTCTCACTTTATGACGATCTGTTTATTCAACATTTCTCATTTATAACTAAAAAGTAGTTATAACTGATTTATAACTCATTTATTTATAGCAGTAAGACTGTGCGTAATCTGTTTTAGAACCTGTTACTTAATGTTTTAAAAATTTAAAGCTTTTGTTTCTAATTATAGACGTTGCTTGAGCTGTCCTCATCCTGGATTTTAACTTATGGAGTTTTTAAAACACTCCATTGGACGTAAAGTTTTATTTAAATTATCCAGTTATCTTATCATTTCGGCCTCTTTGTACTTCTGCTTTCGACGGTTTGCACCAGAATAAAAATTAGTTTAAAATATAGAAAGTGTTAGTTTCAAAGTTTATCAGAAAGCGTTTGGCAGCTTACGCTGGTTGTTAGCTTCCTTTGAGTTTCTGTTGTTTTCTTGCTATTTTTCTCCTAGAATAATTATTAGAGAAAATTAAGGTTAATTTAGGCTTTGCTAACACTGTGAAATTACGTTTGACTTAAATTAGCGTTGAGAAGCTGTTATTCTATTCGCAAGCTATCGGAATTGGTTTTTATTAATTTTCAATGTGTGTAACCATTATATCAACATGTTAATAAACATGTTAGTTACTTTTTACTTTGGTTATGCTACTTCTACCTGCGAAGACAGACAGGACGATTGCGTCTTTTAATAGCCTTTTGCGGTTATTTTGTGCACTAGTACTTGCAGATTTAAAAGAGTAATCGTATAAATTGACATTGATTTTAAGAAGTCTGTTTTACATACATTAACTGTGTTAAAAAGCACACAAAGCAACTATATTATCAGCACATACTAAACTAGAGACACGGTACCATAATTTGAATTTAGAAATATTAATTATAATATATTAGTAAAATTATGTGCAATTACAACTATCATCCGTAATTGCATGAACTTGCATAGAGTGTCATACCGTATTCTGTCATTGTAAAAGCTTATCATAATGCATTTATAAGAATATATACAACATACTGAAACAAGTGTAGGGTATTCTAATACAAATATGTGGTATTACAATGGAAAATTACGACATTTAATATTTTCTTATTAAAAATAATTGAAATTAGGAATAAGGCATTATAATGTGACATTCTATCGTATTTAATATTATATTAGCGAAAATTTTCAAAATCACTTGCAGCTTGTAAGCAGTCATACTACATTACAATGTGTTTCCGATTAGTAGTGAATTTCAACTGTTGACTTCTGTTAACATAATATTAAGTATTATAATTTCACATTATAGTAAACGTTACCTGTTTTAGTACGAGTAGTAGCATTTTATTACTCTCCCTTTTACTGCGCTTTTGCACTTATTAAGAATGCTGTTTATCTTCTGCATACATTCGAAAATGATGTTCAGGGTGTTTAGAAAAGATCACTGTAGGTTACATAAATTAAGACTCCTAACTTGTACTTCCATTTGCAAAGTTTCTTGAAGGTAGTGAAATTTATGAGAAGAGTAAAAGCAGAGAAATTTATGAGAAGACGTACAGTAGAAGTGTTTCGAAAATGTAAATGGTTTAAACTCTTTACGTCTTCTCTGTAAAGCAAAAAATCCACAAGAGATGCACACTATTAGTATTAGTTTATGAAATTCGTAAAATATATGTTATAAGTTAATAACAAATAATTTTACATATTTCCGTGAAAAACACGGAAATTTTTAAGTTCAAAATACATTCACGGAAATATTCGAAAATAAAGTTCTTGTCTTAGATTCGTTTTCAACACATAGTTTTGATGGAAATTAAATATTCCTTAAATTTTCGTCTATATGTTGCCTAAATTTCAAGCCGCAATTAAGAATTAGCGGTTAATGAAATCGCACAGAGAAAAACAGCCCTTGTAATTACCTTTGTAGCTGACAGCCATTAATTATTAATTGCTCAGAAATCATTGAATTTTGCACATAAAGGTACGAAAGGTTTTCTTTTAAATTATTAACACGTCATGGACATTTTACCGATCAACTCTTTTGATGTAATGAGAACACATAAAATGTTAAATTTTGCATTCACAAATTTCGATGTTGAAATCGTTCTTACACAGTTTCCTGTCTTAGTTTCATAAACTCTTTAACCAGTACATACCGAAGATAAATATTAAAGAAGCAATGTCTGCAGCAACCTTTTTTAAACATTCTGTACACTAGTAACTCAAAGTTTTTCATCGACCTAAGTACATCTGCAACTACCGGCGACTTCCAGTTTTTGATATTTTCTGCCCCTAACCCGCGATCATGGAGATCAGAACCATGCCCATCCTACCTCCATGGCTGCGATTAAGACACGGACATCAGTCAAATCTGTCCATTTTTTAAACGAATATTTGTTTTAATTTTCTTAAAGTTAAAATGATTTTTAAATGTACACTTTCTGTAACTTTCTTAAAGTTATATGATTTTTATTTGCACATTTGATCCAATTTTCTTAAGCAACTTTTGAGACCGTCTTAGAATATTTGTACTTGTGAAGTTAAAAAGTGACCTTACCAGTCAAGACCCGCTGGTGAAATCTGAACTGGTTTAAGCTACTAAGGCAGTTAAAACTAATTAGGAAGACTCAGCTTTTGTTAGAAAGGAATTCTAAATCACTTGCTCTGAAAGTGTGAAAACTTTTGAATCTAAAACAAACTAGTGTTTTGTGATTTATTAAGATCTGAATTATCCTTATTTATTAATTCGATGGACAATGACAAATTTGGAAAAGCTACATAACAAAATGTAACTGAAAGAAAAGTAGACTAAGAAGAGGAGACATCGAGCAGAAAATTCATTTCGATGGTTTCACTCGAAACGTATGAAGCTTCAAATGATTGCAAAGGTAGTAGTACCTATGTGATAATTTGAAAATTATTATAAGAGTTAACTTTATCCCGAGCTTAAAAATTTGGATCATAGCCACTCAGTAATAAGGCCACAAAATTGATTTATTAGGCTTTATCTGTATAAAATATTCAGCATATAAAGAATACCGCAGCTTTATTATATCCAGTAAATTTTGAGATACTATTGAAATGATTCCATTGTGACAATACGTTTGCCAAAAAGAAAAACCTGAAAAAAGAAATCTTCGAAGTAATAAGAGTGATTAATGTGAAAAAATATAATAAGTTGTGAATGCACTATATTTTTTAAAATTTTCTGATTTTTTTAATGCTCCTTGTTCTCTTTTGAGATTTTTAGTAAGTTTATTGCAAATCTCATTCCTTTTAGATTTCAATATTTGTAATAAGTTTGGATGCGGATTTTCCAAATGAAAATTTCTGCTAAGCCAAAAGGTTATCATATTAAAGCACCCACGAAATTTGATTTGAAACAGGAAAATTGCTCTACTTTTTATAAGAAACTTCAACAGAAGCTTTGTGAAGTTTCTTTTGCCAAAGATTATTTCTTTGATTAGCTAAAGTTCAAATACAGCCGCTCCCCATTTTACGAACTTTCGCAGAAACGTACAAGCCTGGTCTTAAAAAGTGAAATTTGTTTGGAATCGAAAAGAAAAATAAAGAAATTCTGAGAGGTTTGCTAAAGCAAAGTGCTGTGCACGATGTCATACAGTGTTATCGTCTTATTAACGACTTATTAACTTTAACGTCTTATTAACGATGAAACAGAAAGAAAACCTGTTCAGACAAGTTTAGAAACTTACTTTCTTAAAAACGACACTTTAGAAAGCAATGTTGCTGGCCCATCTAACATGCCAAATGCGTTCATCTCTCATAAAACCTCCTCATCATAAATGTTCCCTTAAATTACGAATAAGTCTTTAGAGGACGAGTCGGACGTTCACTCATCCCCACCCATCTAAAGATCTACTAACTTCATAATCATTCCACCCACACATGCCTCAAAGACAACAATCCAAGGTACTTAGTATGTAGTAAAGTACTTCTTTATTTTTTTATAATTTTTATTTATAATGTAAATATATTATTTATTTATTTTAATATTTTTGATTGTTCATTTGTAAATATTCAGAGCTCTTATCTCAGGAACATTGTTGAGAGGTAAGCGTAGGGAACTTAGTAACATTTTACGAACAAATTCATGGCACCTACGGTCGTTCGAAACGCAACTCCTTCGTAAGGTGCTCAATATCTGTATATTATAACATTAATTGTTTCTTCTATCAATAATATTCCCTTTGACAAGAAATAAAAAACGAAATATTTCATCTCCGTTTGAATAAAGTACTTTTATTTTCAACCCATATTGTCAGTATAGATTTATATGGAAATTAGTGCCGTATCTTCGAACGTATTATAATCATTCTTCGAAATCTATCATTAAGAAAATTATTGAGTTTTAAAGTTGTGTCTCCAATTTAGTTTAGTATCCCTATTCGGAATCTGAGAAACAAATATAAAAGAAAGAATACTTAAATAACTGTTTAGTAATATTGTTTGATATGCTTCCAAAACTTCCTGGTACCTTGGGCTTTTAAGAAAAGGCAAGTGAACAAACTCTGATGGGAAACTGCAAATTTACATAACTGGGTTTAAAAGCGGAAGAATAAAATGGATTTTAGGAGATGGGATGATAAATACCCGTGACACTTTGAAATGGGACAAAATATGCATCACAATGACTTCTAATGCGAGCATTTAAGACTGTCAAAAAGTGACGCTAGTATAACAGCTATAAATCACAAAGGAATTTAGGAAAAGGAAAGAGACTTATTCTTTATTGCTTTAGATTTGGAAGGTTTATTCAAAATTTTAAAAAGTTCGAAAAGCATGTCAGATAGTACTAAGCAAAATATTACAAGTATTTACGAATATCTCCAGGTTTTACACGCCTTTTATATTTAACATACTAAAGCAAAATGTGTATTTCACTAATTGGTCTAGCTGCACTTTGAGAGCCATAAAAAAGTTCGATTTCGTATTTGCAGAGCCATTTTTCCCCTTTTCGCATCAAAGCGTGTGATTTAAGAAACTCTTTTATTAAAAATATATTTGTAGTTGGAAGTGCATCAGTACTGAAGGAAAAATTATTTATAAGCCACCTATTTCAGACAACCTATATACAGAGATTAGATAGCTTGTCGGATGTGTACTCATTTGAAGGTCTATTTGTGGAGAAATGTTATCACTTAGTTACAGAAAATATGAAAACAATTGCTCAGGCATGACAAACATTAGATGTTTTCTTACTGATATATCTCAGCAGTGAGGATTTTCCATGCAAAATTTCTTGGAGCTGAGTCACGTTATGCTATCAAACCAGCGAAATCTTCGCAATTCTTTGATGGTCTTGAAAAGATAGTTCGTGCTGTATAGGGATATTAATTGAGACTTCATGCGAATGCTGGACCCATAAGTGAATAAGATACTTGCCAAAGATTGAGAAAATTTGCTCTTGTTATCAAACGAAATTCTCTGGAGAAGAGTGAGTGAAACTAAACGGAAATTCATTATAAATATAACGGTATTGCATCTTAGATGATAACATAAAAGCAACAATTTAAACATTAAAATAAAAAATACACAATCTTCGGTTGGCTGTAGTCTAGGAAAACGTAGTATGCTTCGAGTGAATATGAACCTTTTCTTTGGAAAGAGAAAGACCTGTACCAGTTTCTCCGTGTCACAGATTTTGCATTGTTTTAATAAGTTATGAAGACTGTATGATTTTAATTAACCAGTTATTATGATTTGAACCAATGCTTTAAATTCTGTTTTCCGTAATCCTCATTAGAAGACAATTAGTTGTGTACCTAAGCCGAGGGTTTGAATGTTTTAAAGGCAGAGCTTCAGACACCATCCCTTACAGTTGCGTTTTGTCGTCAGCCATATAAAGTTATTCCGACTTCAGTAATTTGCTTAAGTAGAATATATTTTTGTAGTAAAGTAAAGTAAATAGAATATATATTTTATTTGTGTGTCGAAAATGTATTTTTGTAGTCTCCGACTGCGTTACTTGAATTTAACTTATGTTAATTGCTATCTTATGTTATATGAACTTAACTTAAATTTATTTAACAGTTTCGTGTTATTTTAAATACTCGCAATTAGTGAAGCTATATTCTATAGCCCATGTGGTGCTTTCTTATTTTAAAGAGTTTAATAAGAAAGTTATTTTAGCCTGTCTAAGAATTTGTCATCTAAATTCAGACTAAAGTGATAACTCATTTGACAGCCTAGTAGGGTATGAAGGACGTTGGCTTAAGCTTCTACACAAGCAGTGGCTTACAAGATTACAATAAAACTTTTAGCGCTGTTCATTTCTTGTGGTGGTTTTAGAGAGCTTTAAGGTGAAAATATTATGCATTATGGTCTTATGACATATCTATTATATGTCCTAAGAAGGATCTTGCTCTATAGTGATATCGATCTCTTTCTCTCTATCTGTGATGCCTTAACTGGTTTGGAACTGATTACAGAGCCTGAAAAATTGATTTAAGATTATAAATGAACTCAGTTTAAATCACTATACTTTCAGAGACTAGAAGAGAGGTTTCATCAGTCTTAGTTTATAATTATAAATAACACGTTACCCTTTAAATAAAAGTTATTTCCAACTAGATTTCAAGAAAATTGAATTAGTTGGTTACTGATTTTAATTCAATACCACTCATTTAAAATTGACGTGTAATTAAAAATGTGAACATAAACAAAACACGCAGTAAGAACAAAAATATCAAATCTAAAGTTAGTCTGAAATCAGCCTTTATGAGAGGTTAGCTGCATAACGTATATATCTTGAGGAAACTTATTGATAGAAACATACAAACTTCTGCTCCAAAGAACAAGTGGTAGGTCATAACCTCAAGGGTGGACACCCGTGAGGTATAAAATTTTAAAAGTACCCAAAATTTTTCGCGACACATTTATCATCAGAATTTATTTTACAGATATGAGTTGAGTGAAGTATGCCATATTGCTTTTTAAAAATAACATCTGTATAAATATTCCTCTAATCTTGATAGAAAATTTTCCATTACTCGGCGAAGCCGTGAAATTTCTTCTCTGATACTTATTTTTAATTCCTGTATGTTTTGCGGTCTATCAATGTACACACTGCTCTTCGGAAATCCCCAAAGAAAAAAAATCACATTCAGACAAAGCTGGGTCTTTCGTAGGCCACGAGATATCTCCATGTTTGGATGTAAGTCCGTTCGGGAAGCGTAATGGCAGACCGCACATTCAGTTGAACAATCTTAAACGAATTACGCACACTGCGCATGCCCAGAAGAGGATATGGCGCAATTTCGACTTTGGCGTAATTTTAAAAGAAGATAAATATGGTATACGGTTGATGTTCTGTTAACTGGACGTAAACAGTTCGGGGTTTTAAAACTTGTTAGGTTTTACGTTGCTTCATTACTTAAGTGTAAATATCAATTGTAAACTCCCCAAATTTTCGTTTAAGAAGGATTACAAAACAGAAAACATTACATGATGTTGGTAATTGATTGTACTTCCGAGGAATAAAAGCAATCGATTATTTACCATGCGTTCCATTCATAAATACTTTAACAACTTAAGGAATATATCTAGTTTAAATTACTGAATTAAAGCCAAAGAAATTATTACAAATAACTGATATTAAATGTAATGTTTATGAACAAAATAAACCAAAATGAAATGAAACAGAAGCAAGTGCAATGAGCACAACAAAAGTGTCCATAGTATTGCAATCTTAAAGAGTCCCTAAGGCCTACATGACGAACAGGCTTGTGTAGGGTTGTTTATTTTTATTCGCCAGTATTTTCTCCCACACCAACGGTACACTATTGAGCATGCGCAGTAAGCGAAATTCGTTAACATTGATCAACTCAATGTGCGGTTTGCCATTACGCGTTCGGGGGAAAAGAGTTCTCTTACAGCAGCCATGGACACACAAGCAGTATGACTTGTGGCCCCATTCTGCTGAAAAAAATTAATTTCCGGAAACCTAAGGAGTTGTTGCATCTAAGCTGTCCTGACCATGTGTGTGTAGAGGTCTGTATTAACTGTTGTGGCGTTTCTCTACCGTCTTGGAAAAAATATAGCCCAATAATGCCAAATGATGAAACTGGACTTTCGGACTACATAATGGCTTTTCATGCACCTCACCTGGGTTACCTCACCTGGCAAACGCCTGGCACCTGGGTTTTCATCATTCCAGTATCGACTTAAGTCCCACAGTCACCATTCTTATAAAACGATTTTACGCAGAAAGTACGCTGTACTCCGGACCACTGCCCCATGTCTAACAAATGACATTAAATGTCAAACAGTAATCCAAAACCTCCACTTCAACTCGTAAGCAGAAAACGAACTACTGGACTTTTAAAACTTGCCGCTTCATTGGAGGGCCTTTATAATTAAAACATATCATTCGAACAGTAAAACTGCTGTGTTGAATTAATTGGGTGGTAGGTTGAAATATAATATTAAATGCAAATCATTCTTTTCCTTTGGTTATTATCCTCGTCGAATTTCTGTAAAACATGTAGACAGACGCAAATTCGCAAAGCAATACAAGATTTAATTGGAATATTAATGTTTAGATATAGTAGAGTGTAGTTTTGCCGAAATACGCGAATAAAGTAATGGTTTCAACAAATTAAAATATTCTATGTTTTTAAGCCCTTTCTTGAGAATATATACGCTCCTTGGAAAAAAAAAAAAAGATTTGTCTGAAATACTTCTTTCCAGTCGCTGAATACTTTTCTAGTTAGCATTCTTTGGTGATGATCGAAATCATCGACCCTTTAGCAGTCTCGTAACCCAGACCGTTGCCTGGAGTGTAACCACAGAACGCGAACAAATTTCCGAGAGAAAGAGGAAGCTGCATCCCAGTTTTGACAGAGAGCATTTTGGGGACATATCCGAGGGTCTATGTCCCTCCTCGCCTGCTACCAATCTATCGAGAGGATTTTCATCTCGATAGCGTTTTAAGTACTCCCATGCTGCAAAGACACTATACACTTATAAATATTTAAGTTTTATCTTGGATACGAAACCAGGCCTAAGACAATGGCTTCTGGACCCACTATCACCATTTCAACATGGCTTCGTTTGTCGGGAATGAAATCTCTTGATGCAAGAAAACCACATCAGTTTCAAACCAAGCAAATTCTTCTTTAAGTTGTTTCTGTGAGAAATGATATAAGAAAACTACATTTCCAGTAATATATTAGATGCAAAAGATACGTGAAGTTGGAGAGAATGTGAATTTGGCTCTCTCCTTCAAGAAGGAGGTTATTATGTGCCATTCTGGTTAAATCTCTTAACTTAAATAAGCATATTTCATTCTGTTTGGTGAAAGAGGAATAGGATAATTGTCCTTGAAGAAATGTAATTGGTATAAAATTTGAAATGTATAGAGCTTTTCTATAAAACCAAAGCCAGAAACTGCTTTTTGAGTTATAAAGGAAGTTTCTCTCCTGAAACAAATTCTAATGTGAACCTCTCAAATCCTGAATAAAATCAGGTATACTAGTAAGATATCTTCCATAAAGTTTGCGTATAATGTGAAGAAATTTATCACATGTTCTGTCTTGCATAAATAATCTTAAGTTTAAATTTGCGATGATATAGTTGTGCTACTCGTATTTGTGGCATTCCAAGACTTGTTTAATGTACATGAAGCAAAGGTTAGACAAAACAGATATTCGCTTAATATACCTAATTACTTTAATTCATAAGTTATGAAAATAAGACATTACAAACGTTAAATAAAGTAATAATAAAGTGTTCTCTTCATAAGAATACATTTGAAAGTGTAGCACTAAATAAACTAATGTAAAATATACTTAAAGCAGATTCTGTTCCTTACTTATGAAAGTAAGGGATTTTGGCACTTTAGTTTAATCCGTAAAAGATGATTCAGAAATGAGATAACAAAGTTATTGAACAATATATGAAATACTGGAAAATAACATATTGTACTCAAAGGATGATGTCATTGTACATATCGTTTACAAAAGGATGCTATAAATAAAAATTTTTATGCATTTACCAACAATACATATAAATTACTAGTAGGTTTTTAGCACTTGTAGTATCACTGTCGATATGTTTTTAGGCCGTTATTGTGGCATTAGAATATTAAGAGTAGAAGAGATGGGGTGATATATTATTAATAAGATTAGGGTAAACGCTGGAAGCAAAAGAGGAAACATGTTCTAAAAATAATCTGAACATATGAGAATGAGAACATATGAATACAGAAAGAAATATAAATTAAATAATCTGGGATTAGTTAAAGCCCAGATTTCCTTCAAGTAAATTTATAACCATGAAGTTGGGTTGTGAGTTCTGAGGGGCTTAATGTAATCTGAGAATATACATAAGATTCCACTGTGACTATTTCCACCCATTTTAATTATATCAGCTTGAAACCAGGGTGCAGATGCCTGTGAAGACACTATAAGCGTAACTGAGGTACTATCTTTCAGTTAGGTTATTGACTCTTATCACTTCTTTTGCAATTCGAAACTTGCGCCATTGTTTTTTCTCATTCTGCCAGTGTGAAACGTAGATAAGTAAAATCGCAGGTATTAAATCCGTGGATACAAGGGCATAACTGCAATAGCAAATTCGAATTATTTTATCTTTTAAAATTCGCCGCTATATTTTTCAATCAGCATGAAAAAGCTGTTAATGAAATATAACGAGACTGGTAGTCAAGTTTGTGCGGCAATTACATTCATGGACTATTTACTCCCTCGAGAAGAAAATATTTTTGG
>KK114356.1:207325-217364 GCA_000611955.2 Stegodyphus mimosarum | reverse complement strand
GGAAAGAAAGGTTTCTTTTTGTTCTTCGCCAAAATAGAACATCGGGTGCACAGATAGTACTGTAGAGCGAAAAGCGCTTATGGGAAAGAGAAATTTTTGTCTTCCTCGGTAAGGAAACATTCAGTTTTCTTTTGTTTCTGTTAAAAATATATAAATTCATTTTATGCTTCTCATTCTGTGAATTACACTGAAATGCCACTGAATTAAGAATAGACATGGCTATGCAAATTCTGTAGCTACGCCGTATTTAGGCTCAAGTGAGGGCGTTATGGTAATTGCATATACAGCTAGTACTATGATTGTTGTTAATCAGGCGTTTTAATTGCCAGTATGAGTAAAACTTTTGATTTATGCACCTTTGATCACGGACAGATGCTAGGCTATCGACGCATGGGAGGGGGGATAAACTAATGATTGGGCAAATTGTAAAGGACAACTAGCCTTAAACAAGGGTAGTGCGAAATGTCTCATACGTATTGCACATAGCCAGAGAGGCCAAATATTAGCTTAAATTACCCCCCAGCTGAATCAGAGCACCAGTCGTATAGTCAGTAAACGGATCGCTTCACCATATGGGTTTTGGAAGAAAGTACCATTGCTCAGTGCATGCTCTGGAGCTGCACGTATTGCTCGGGTAAGAGAACACAACGAATGGACTCTAGAGGACTGGAAACGAGTAGCATGGGATGATGAGTCTCGATTTGCATTACTTAACACCGATGGGAGACCAAGAATATGGCGTAAGGCTCATGAAGGATCCTGCATGCTGCCAGGTTGGAAATATGGGTACCATTCCGGCCAAATCATGGCCTAGGGTGTTTTCTCTTAGCAGTGTCTGAGACCTTTGGTCCTTGTACCAACCTCCCTCAGTATGATTCGGTACGTAGAGGGCGATGATTTCCATCCATTCATGGTGCCCTGTCATTCACACGGAAATGGAGTATCCCAACATGACAACTGCACCTCTCACAGGTGCCGATTGGCTACTGAATGGTTGGATGAACATACTTCTGACTTCTCTGTCATCAACTGGTTACCTAGAAGTCCTGACTTAAATCCTACGGAGCACCATTGGGATATTTTAAAGAAAGGTGTGAAACCACATCACATAACACTAGCGACCCTTCCTGAATTATGGACAGCTCTATTTGACGCTTGGCAAACCGTTCGCGTAGAATGCTTCGGCAAACTTATTGAATCTATGCTTCATCGTGTGCCAGCCATTATCAAAGCCACAGGAGGCCCATTACGTTATTGACTTGCTATCCCTAAATCAGTGCCACTTCGGTGTATTTTTTATCAGTAAAGCATAGGTTAATAAAACAAGAATTCGATATTGAATCGTCTTTAAGAACTATTACTTTATCGTTATTAATCACTTCTCATATAATTAAATATTTTTGTTAAAATGCCTGGAAGTTATAAGGTTTAGTTTGTGATAATGTACACTGGTGAAATAAACTAAGAGAATTTTCATATTTGATCTACGATCTCCAGAAATAGTGGACGGATTTTAATAAAATTTGGTCTGAACATAGGCTGATATAATATAAACAAAATAATCATTCAACAGTTATAATAGACACACATGTTCGTGTGTAACACTCATGGGACCTGTGAGTCTCTGACTCATGGATGAGTCTGAAGGTCTGAAACAGCGGTTGCAGAAGACACAAAAAATGGGTTAATAGGGAGTATGGTCCTCTCTTACAGCCATACAGGCCTCGCAGCGTGATGTCATACTAGAAATAAGGCAGTTTATCAGTGCCTGTGGCAAGTGGTCCCATTCATTCAGCAACGCAGTTTTCAATTCCTGAACGGTTCTCGGAGGGGGGTTGCGAGCTGCAATTGCCCTCCCCAGAGCATTCCGGACATGCTCTATAGGGTTGAGGTCTGCAGACCTGGCTGGCCAATCCATCCGGCGAATATCCTCACTCTCGAGAAATTCGTCGACTAGAAGAGCTTGTGGTCTCGCGTTATCGTCCTGTAAGATGAACTCGGGGCCCACTGCACTCCGGAAAAGGAGAACATAGGGCTCCAACACCTCATCCCTATTCTCACACCAGTCACAGAGCCTCTGTCAAAGACGTGAAGACGTGTGCGGCCATCCAACATGATGCCTGTCCAAACCATTACACCGCCACCGCCATAATTGTTTATTTCGCGGAAATTGGAGGGTAGGTGGCGGGTCCCTGGCTCTCTCCATATGATAGTACGGCGAGAATCGGTGTTTAGGCTAAAACGGGACTCGTCGGTTAACAGAACGGTCGCCCATTACTCCGTACTCCAATCACTATGCTGCCTGCACCATACTAATCGAACTCTCCTGTCCGTAGACGTGAGCGGGACGCAAACTGCCGGTCTTCTGGCAAACAACCCGCTCTCATAAATCTTTTGGAAACAGTCACCCTTGTTATACAGATTCCTGTGGCTGCATACTGTTCCCGAGAGAGCTGAGAAGCTGTAGTCTCTCTGTTACGCCACTAAAATGGACAGATAGCGATCTTCTCTGGCTTTCGCGGCTCTTGGACGACCTTTCTCGATGGATCCTGTATCCTGAAACTACGCTGGGCGTTAAATTAAACTATCTGCATATCTGGACTTGCGGTTTGTCTACCTCTAGCCTCCCCAAAATTCGCCACCTCATTCTATCATCTAAACGTTGATGGTTACTCATTTTTACTGTTCCGATGTGAATTTACCCGATTGCTACAAGATAACACCAAGAAATTCGCCGAGGTGTGCTAGCGAACGCAATTCGTCTTACCCTCCAAGCGTTAATAAAGTCTGTTTTTCTACTGGCTCCGCCTACACACACGTGCACGCTTACGTATTTGCCGTACAAGATTTGCACTTTTACCTAGAAGCAGTGGTATTTCCTTCAGTTCAGATCTTTTCATGAATTTCGATAAAATATGCAACACTCGTACTAAAAACAAGCAACAAACGCTAAAAGAAAAGAAAAGGATATAAAAAGATGAATTAAAATATATAGTTTACATATGAGGTAGAGATTGTATCACGAAATGCAAATAGGCAACTAAAATTAGCATAAAACTCAATCTCGCAGTCATAGCAAAACGCCTTAAAAATAGGCATGGCGGACCTATGCGTCAGTTCGCAAGCCCCGATAGTTCCGAGTAATTCGAGATAGCCAAATCAAAAAGTAAGCCGAATGCACCATATACACTATGAAATACACTGGAAGGCTGTTGGGATGTTGCAAGCTGGTGCAAGAAAATTCGCCATTGCGAGAGAGCTGAATGCGCTTCGTAGTGTTATCAGTAGATTCTGGAATCGTTATGAATGGGAGAAAAACTCCTATAAATGACGTGGGTTTGGACATCGTAGTATTACCACAACCGCAGACGATTGCTTCCTGTTGCTATGTGCAAGAAGCCGTAGATCACTAGCAGCACAGCATCTAGCGTCTTATCTCTCTGCTACTGCACGACGGCCCATATCCCGCCAAACTGCGTCACGCTGACTGTATGAAGGTGGACTGTGTACCATACAACCTGTGGTTTGTGTTCTTTTGTTAGAGCGCGATTGAACTGCGCACGTGAACATCGCAGTTGGACACCAGAGCAATGGGAGTCATGTACGCTTTAAGGATGAGTCTCGATTTAACATCCAGACTGACTCCCGAACAACAGTGATTTGGCGAGAGCCAGAGACACGCTATCGGGCTCCAAATATCGTCGAAAGGGTCTATTACAGAGAAGAAGAATTACTTTTATGGGCTGGGATAGCAACTAACGGCTGTACCGACCTCTACGTGATTCCTGGTGGTTCTACACTCTCTTGTGCGTTCTTTTGCCGCTGCTAAAGTACCGACGCGATAGCTCGAGTGAGGAGTTATCTGAAGGGGGAAGCCATTCCACATCTGCCATGGTCTGCTGGATCATCAGACCTGAATCCCATACAACATGCGTGGACATATTGAGACGACGAATAGCAGGTCGCAGTGTGCTACTAGGCATTGTCCATAAGCTGCAACATGCATTACTACAGGAATGGGCGCGACTGCCACAAAAAGCGGTCAACGACAGTATTGCCAGCTTGCCTCGTCGTTCCGAAGCATGGGTTCCAACTAAAGGGTCCATATCCGATGGTGTTATGTTTCCACTGCACATTCTTACGATCCGTTTGGTCTTTCTCGATATGATTGTCTAAATACATGTATTTTTGTATGTCTTTGCTTTACCGTTTGTTATGTGGTCTAGTAATGCCACACCAACCTCTTGGATCAATTTTACTCGCAGCCATTAAATAGTTTTTGTTTTGTTCCGCCTTTCGAGCATTCATCTATTTCGAGCATTCATCTGAATTATGGTTCCTGTTTATCTGAACTATTGCAGTTCGCTGCTCACCCTATTTGGCTACATTAATTCGAATTTTACTTTCATTTTGCATTTAAAATTACTAACTTGTTATAAATATGTCATAAATATTTTGAGCAAAAAAATCATATTTCAGTTATAAATGAAAATGCTTGCTTTTATTTCTGTTTATTGTTTCTATAATTACAATGTCTGAATTTCATTCTTTCATTCCGATGAGAGGAACAAATAACTCTGTCTCGGTATCTTGAAATACGCATATTGCAGGCATGTTTCTATATAATCACTGAAAATCATACTGAATAATAAAATACGGCTTATTTTATTATTGTTTCAACATAACCTTTTGCTTTATTTCTCCCTAAAATCCTCGTAAATTACAATATACAGTTTAAATTTATCTAGGTACATCGAATCGTTTTATCATCTTCATCTTTTTTGCTTTAAAACCCTTTAACCGACAAAGCCGTATATATACGGCCTAGAATATTTTTTGTGATATCTGTACGAACATATATATACGTGCATATTAAAATATGTCAAAGAAATTAAGGCAATATATTAAAAGTACATAAATCCAGGTATAAAATGCCAGGAAATTTTTTACATTAAATCAAAAAAATAAATTCTTCTGGTAGTAGTTTTGGGAAATTTGTGCTTTCTTAGCCAGAACCCTGGCCGGTCAGAGGGTTAAGGAATTTTAACCTCAACCAGATCAGATCTATAAATTTTATCTTAACTTATAAAGTATTCCTCCCGCTTCTTCGCATGCCTTCGTAGTGTAGTAGTCAGCACGCTTGAAGCGTAACTGAGAGGTCCGTGGTTCGATTCCCGGCGAAGGTGTTGGTCATTAGGCATGTCTCCTACTTAAAAAATTCTAATGACTGTACGAACTTAGACGCAATACGTAGCACCTCACGTTAGCCTAGGCCATGGTTACCTTACAGGTAACAGACGGAGTTGTCCAGCTCCATTATAATTTTGATGTAGAACCTTGCCGGAGAAGTAGGTCCAAAGATCTCTTACCCTCTACAAATCAGCCTCTCGAAAGAGCTTCCTGCATGCAGTACTTTATTGCCCCCATACAATAAAGACACCAGATACTTATAAATACCCATGCCCTCTTCATGATTTAAATCCATATTCGAGGATATAGTAGCATACTTCCATGCCAATACGGCGGCATAATGCATTTAATAGCTATACAAATTTCAAAAGAAACCTAATCTGTCTTAATAAAAAATAATGTGACTTTATTAATCAGTATTTTAAAATAAATTTCAGGTATTGAAAGTGAATAATAGTACAGAGATCGAAAAAGTTTCAAAATTGATCTAATGACCCCTGTGTAGACTTCAGGGATCCATATTTGAAGTTTAATTCTGCTTTTACTGTTTTACGTAGTATCGTTTGCTATTTAAACAAGGTAACTGGAATGATTAAACCTTTTTGATAACCGGTTTGAAAGATTTGGACCTATTGACATTGGTAACAGATATTGTCAAAGATTTAATTAAAATATTATTACTTTAACTTTGTTTTTAGTTTTCTGTGCAATAATCTGGAGCGAAAGAAATTATTAACGATTATTGTTCTTAGAACCTGACTTCTAAAGGAAATTAAACAGTGAGCGTTAAAGAAGCTTTGATTTGGAAGGAATTTTTTTCTTTTAACATCGAGAATGGAGACAAATATTATTCTGGCAATTGCAGATTAGTTTCACTCTTTTATAATTTATTTACGTCCTACTAATAACCTCTTTTTCCTTTCATACAGTGTTAAACTGGAAAGCTGTTACAGTAATAGAATCAGTTAATCAGTTACAATTGATTAATTAACGCGAAACATAAATTACAAAAATTTTTTCATTAATTAGAAGATAAAACTTTCGTGTTAAAGTGATTTAGTATTTCATTAAATAGGAGAAAAGTGAGAAGCTCAATTGATATTCCTGACAGTAATAATAGCAATGTTTACTTTATTTGTTAATTGACTTTTGCTTACATTATATGAAATAATATTTTTGTTATTATTTATAAGCTGTAGATTCAAGCTTTCACCATACGGTTTCCATATCGGCGGTTGGGGGTTGGAGTTAAAAAAACGGACGTCTATGTGATTATTTCTTCCAATTTTGTAAATGCAATACCAGTTTACTTCTTGCAATGCGTTCTGGGTATCCTTCTTACAGCTCAGATGCCAACGTGTTAAGTGTATCCGACTACCCGCAGAGAGATGCCTAAATGGTAAGTTTCTGTCTCTTAATGTTGGTGTAAATTCCTTACTAAATTTCCTTTTCTTTCCTTCTAAAACTGCATTACTGTTTCTCAGAATCTGATTGAACTTCATTATTGTCCGTTAATAAATAAGAGTTAAGTAAAAGTTATTATTGCGTAATATTTCCTTAAAATCAATCATGTCGCAGAGATATTAAAAATTCTGGAGAAAGATTTCTTGAGAAATTCATTATGACTTCACCTGGAATTATATACTGGAATCCGCCTGCAACCAAGCGGCAAGATTCTTGAATCCTCGTAGTTGACCCGGGATTGAGCTCCGGGGATAGAGCTGGCTGCATGGGAGTTTTCATAGTTTTCCTTATGTGTAATGTGAATACAATCCGATTTTCTTTAAAATCTCCTCCACGAGGGCAATTCTTCTTTTAGGAAGATAGCCCTCATATGCTTTAATGTGCCTAATCAATAACGTAATTTAATCGAACCTTAAGACAGTGAAATATAGGCTGATCACTACACTACATGAACACAATGCGAGGAATATCTTAAATTTCATAGAAATTTTTTTAACAAAATTGTCGACAAAATAATGAAAACTAATTTCACCTCAATAAAATTGAAACTAAATTTCTAGGACAAGAGATGACCTGAAATTCTGCTGGTTAATTACAAAAATAGTTTGCTTCATAAGCGAGAATAAAAAAGTTGAAATTCGTGAGGTGACTTCATTTTTGGTGGTGACTGAGAATATATATCCAATTTAGCCTGCGATTTCAAAAAAAAAAAAAAAGCTCGAAAAAAGAATGATGAAACACTGACACGTAGTAAAGAGATTTATGGTGGAAAGAAAGAAAATGGTTTACATCATCTTCTGTAAGTTAATAAAAGGAGGTTGAAAGATCCATTTCTTTCACGTTTCAACCCGCCAGATTCTGTGATGCCTCTGAATCTTAGTCAACAGTAATGTTCCTATTAAAGATTGGAACTTAATGCCTCTCTCCTTCTTTCATATTTTAGAACTAAACAGTGCTGTCCAAGCAGATAAAAGTTGGATATATGAAACTAGTCCACGGAGTAAGCAAGAGTGCTAATTAAGACGCATGATCATTTAAATAAATTTAATTTTTTTGCAGTCTTTTTAACTCTGACGTTTTCTTAAGTTACTTATAAATATACAAGCCTAAATATACATCCATACATGCCTACGTGCACTCGTATCACAGATATGTATGTCGCAATACAGATGCATTATTCATTAGGCTAACTTATCTGTTTATACTATATACACGATAGGCGTCGTATGTGTACACAGCCTTAAATACATGTATATAAATTCACCTTTATCGCACTAAGAATGTTAAAATATATTTGAAACTCAAAAATTATTCTTGAATTTTAACTTTTTAAGGAAAGACATTAGATAATTTGTTATTAGTTTGTCTTCCTTCTTATCTTATGCCTTCGTCGTGTAACTGGAACCACGTCTGGCTAGTAATCGAGACTCTCAGGGTCTGAATACCGACAAGGGCAATGCATATTTTTAGCGTCACCTGCGCGCCCTTTCGCATTCGAAGCAAGCTTATTGGTTCTACAGCGGCGCGCGACATAAAATGGAGTGAATAATAATTCGTCGTAACCAAGTGATCTTTACGTGGGGAAGAATGCAAGGTATTACTTCTCTCCTTACCGCTTGGCTTCGTATGTAATAATTGCAAGCGCGTCCGGCTAGCAATCAGCAAGTGCTGAGTTCGAATCCCGATGAGTGCAGTGAAGATTTTTCACAGCTGCTGATCCGAGATGGGCCTGATGAATCTACAGGTTCGACATAGTTACCCATTTCATTGAGCAAATAACTTCGTCTTCACTCGAAAAATCTATGATCAGTGGTTTTCATTTCTTCCTAAAACGATTGCTAAAATTTCTGTGCCGAAGTCACGGTTACTGGAATTTGATAAAAATGGACTGTTTTACTGTCTGTGCAGGTCTTCAGAATAAGATTAATTACAATATAACTTACAGCCGAATTTTATATTTATTCCACAGGAAGTTTTGTATTAAATAATAAATTTCAGAGAAGACGTTTGAAATTAAAAATAGATTTTAAATAAAATTGAATCTGTTACTGAAAAATGATTTTACATACTTTCAAAAGCATAATCTAAGACTTGCCTTGCCTTTCAAGAAAATAAACATAACTTTCTAAAACGCAAAGTTACTGGTCGACTGGAGGAGAAGGCTGACTTGGCGTTTGGCAGCATTAACTACTCGTTGGAAGGATAAGGGTTAACATATTCTAGTCTGATTTAAGAGGAATCTGTGAAATTCAAACAGTGTGCATAAAGATTTTTTCAACTGAAAATAAATGTTCTTCGAGATCTTAAAAATTTAAGCTATATGTATGCTAATCGTTTTTGTCCATTAATTAACAGATTCCATGATCAGTCACAGATTTTTCAGTAATATATTGCATGACCAGCCCATATTCTCTGCAAGAGTTTCAGCTAATTATCATCATAAATTAGCAAAAGAATAAGGAAAATATTTGTTTCATGAAACTAGTTGGTTGTGCTTTTACAACAGCAAAAATTAAACGGATACAAATCTCTTTTTAAAGGTATTTCGACTAATATGTAAAATGAAAAACTTATCTGGAAATTTACTCCTTTTAAATGCAATGTAAGCATTTATAGAACTCTTGATTTGAACTCTGGTATATCGAAAGATAATGCGTATGAAATTTTTGAAATGAAATTGCATTTTAGTCCTTTATTGTGATGTTGCAGACCCAAATGTGTATCCCTGCTGATTAGAAACGTTATGTTAATAGATGGACTTACTGCCTTCTGTGTCCCGAAAACACTGACCTCAGTTATGTGATCTAGTTTTAAAAATGCTAATTTTAGAGCTTCATCGAATTAATATGGATAAACAGGAAGGTTATATGCTTAAAGAATTATTTTTTGAATCATTCTGTAATAGTTTATTTCTTCTCTCAAGCCTTTTATATTGTATGCATGATAGAAATTCTCTTGGCATATTATTGTACTTTCAGAAATGTGAAAAAGAGGATTTTCATTACAATGGATTTATTTTTTGCTCCAATTTTGAAAATAATGTTTCATTTCTGAATTATGATAAGAGAATAAATAATTCTGAATGTGTTCAGCATGAGCGGAAAATGTTTCTTAATACGCATTTCTTGTACTTCTTCCTAGTGACTCTAAAATTTCTTTCATCCTGAATTTGAAGATCACACGCCACGCAAAGGGTTTTGCTGTTGCTAAACTCACTTATCTGACCTAATCAGAACAATGGCTTTGCCACAAATTTTATCGTGGCCAGGAGTACAAGATTGCGCCTGTCTTTAGGCATCATACAAGTGACAGTAAGACTTTGCCCACTTCTGTGCCAGTTCTGAAAGACAACAGCTCAGGGGACGGGTCCGAGGGTCAACTCTCC
>KK114356.1:177466-207273 GCA_000611955.2 Stegodyphus mimosarum | reverse complement strand
CAAACGACTGGAGAGGACTTTCGACTCGCCGTATATTTTGAGTACTCCCATGCCTTACAGGTACTATGCATTTACAAACATCCATACCTTCTTCAGGATTCGAACCTAGACCCATCGGTACAGTAGTCAGCTAACCACTATCCTGTCTGGGCGGTCAAAGTTGTTTTAAGAATTATATTGGTGAATTCATCAAATTAATGAAATACTTCAATAGACTTTAGAGAAAAATTTTGCCACGTGTCATTTTACTGGTTGTAGAGTCATTAGGCTACTTTAAAGCAGGATAAGTGAAAAATGTGCAATGCCTTGAACGGGAACCCTGGACCTCTCGAATACGCGCCGAGTATACTTCCAGTTACACCACGAAGACGACCAGGTATAAAGGGCGACCAGGTATAAGGGGATTCAGTCGTCAAATTCTGGTAGTGAAGAATTATCTCCCTTTGGTTACGACGCCACTTGTAGAGTTTTTAGATTATATAGATGTAGGAACGTGAAAAATGAGTAGTGCCATCGCCGAGATTCGAACCTGGACTCCTCGAATACGCGTCGAGTATGCTTCCAATTATACCACGAAAGCATGCAGAAAGGAAGGAGTAAGTACCTCATATACTTCTCCTTTTAAAGGGCGACGGGGGATTAGAGGACCCAATCGCCAAATCTTGGTGGTGAAATTGTCGTCCACCACCTAGTTAGGGCACTACTTGTATAGTCATTAGGTTATTTTGAAGCAGGAGATGTGAAAAATGTTCATTGCCGGAACTCGAACCCTGAACCTCTCGAATAGGCGTCGAGTGTGCTTCCAATTACACCACAAAGGCATGCGAAAAAGAGTGAGAAAATACCTTTTAAGGTAGTTTAGGGTGTCCTCACAAATAAAAAAGATACTTTGAGGAAATGTGTAACTGTTTTTAAAATGTAAAGTCTAGTTTAATAAATAACCGTATGCAATATTTTCAGGGTTTAAGTTTCAATTTTAATAGCCTATTACGAGGCTTAAGATTCCTTTATTGGAAATTGCAGAGTTATCAGTCAGAGTACTTCTTTTTTGAGTTCATTGTTGACTGTAAATAACAAGAATTAGTCCACTTACAATGTTGAATTAATAGAACCTAAATTCTGAAGTCTCATCTTGCAGTTTTATTCTGTAGAACAATATTAAAACAGCGCTGTCTTTGTATGAAATGGAATTCGGTCAATAGATAGAAAACCGTTTCTTGATATTATTTGCAAACATTTGTTTTTAGATATTCGTTTCAGATATTTATTTAATCTGTTACTTTGTTGGTTTCAGATGTTTAGTTTAATTTATTAAATTAAAACTGATTTGTACAAATCAGTTTTAATTTAATTTAAAGAACAAAAAATTCTTAGCTCACATTCCTAATTTTTATAAAAGTGAACTAATGCGTGTTGCATCAATAGAAAATATAATTAAGTAATTCGAACTAATGGTGTAATTAAAAATATCATTGTCCTGAAACTACTCTCGTTTCTTTAGATTGGATTTCGTGCGAAGCATATTATCAAGATTGCAACTGGGAAAGTATTTGCGGCAAATCTTTTCTGTTTTCAGAGAAATTCACTTTTTTTCTTATATTTCCGCAAGCCAGAAGCACACTCTAGGGACAAATGGGAACACTATTTTCTACTTCTCTAGTTAACTAAATTAAGTACCTATTATCCTTATAACCCGTTTTTTCAGTTAGTTTCTGTTGTAGAGATAAAAGAATTAGTCTAGAATTAAAGGAGGATGAAAAACCAAAAACTGAGAGAAACAAAAAATATAATTAGAAAAATGTGACTGTATATAACCTTATATATTTGACCTTAGTTTTGAAGCTATAACTGCATTTTTTACAGGAAATGTAGTTTAGGAGCTACATTTATGATTGGATAGTTACGTTAATGGAATATAAGTAAGACAGTTTTGAACCAACATTTTGCAAATTTCAGGTGCTTTTTGATCGAATTGAATTTTCATTAAAAATGTTGTTTTCATCACGTTTGGTTATAAGACATTGTTCAATCTAGACGTCTCTGGTCACATTATATCGAAAGAAATAATACCTACTTTACTGTATGATCCATACCAAACAGTTTAAATTATGCTCAGAATTTTCCTTTTAGTAGAAATATTAAATAAAATCACCTTCGTTACTTTGAAAAAATTTCATCTGCTTCAATAAAATTAATGTCTTAAAGATAAAACTGCGATAGGCGGAGAATTACTACAAAGGAAAAAAATTAAGATTTAAATTTGTGCTTCAAAATAAAGCATTTTATGACTATCAGAAAACTCCTGCATAAATTTAGAAAAAGCCATCCCAAAATAAATTACTCGCTTGATTTATAAGTAGCATCCATCTGTGAAGATTTTCAGATCGTAACAATTAAATGCCAGAGAATATAAGTAAAATGTAAATGAAAATAAAATATAAAACAAAACATTTTAGTTAAAAATATTAAAACTACAAACTTATATCATTTATTGTATTATCATAACGTCAACAGGTCTTTTTATTTTTACAATGCATAGTATTAAATGACTGACTTGATTGTCTACAAAAGGCAATTAACAAAAATTTTATTTTGAAAGAAATGCTAGTTAATAAAAATACTTAATAAATTGAGGTTATACTGGTCTCTTTCGTGAAACTAGGTATTAGAAGTAAGCATCAAGTCACTAATTATTATCAAATCATCAACAACGTTGTATGCAAGTTTTTGGGGTTGTTTGATGCAAATGAAAAAATTTACAGAGTAAATTGAATCTGGATTCATGTGCTTTTCATGGATGATAAATAAACCACGAATTCCATGGCTTCATACGCAACAATCATAATATTTAAATACATTTATAGAGTTTTTTGCAAATGGAATATTGACCAAGACAAGTAAATTTCGTATATTTTGTTAAATGTTAAAATACAGGATGGCCCAACATAAATGGAACATAAAGCAAATGAAGAACACAAGAACTACAAGGCGACATTAAACAGAACTGAGCCAGAGATTGCAGACTTCATTTGCTTTGGGTTAGGTTTATTTTGGGCCATCTTATATGTACAGTTTATTTATTTATTTATTTATTGAAACATTGTTTACTAATGGGAGAAGAGGAATACATACATCGTATACATACATACATTTTACAATAAGAAATACTAATTAATGAGTTTAGAAACTTAATTAATAGTCTGACTATAGAAATGCGAAGAATCTAAACGTCTTTTTAAATTGAAATTTGATTTCCACGTTTTCGTCGGGAGAACGAGCAAAATGATAAATGATCCTGAAGAATTTTAAAAGTAAAAAATAGGAGGATGAAAAGAGCGAGTTGGAGAAGTAATGAATTTAAGAATATCGTCATTAAATGTTCAAAAATTTACATTCAGATCATCATTAATTCAGCTATTACTAGAGCAAGAGAGAAAGCATTATGCGGTAATCCACAGGAAAGCTAAGTTTGGGAGTGTTGGAAAGCTCCATTTATAAATATCATTATCTCTAAAAGAAGAAGGCATTAAAAATAGAAGCATTCCATTATCATGGCCGTTTTGAATTTTATTAAATTGAGTGCGCCGTTCTAATTTTAATGTATTATGTTATGCATTTTTCACAAATTTTAAATAACATTGATGACAGGTGTTGCTACTTGTAAGGAAAACCTCTTTTCATAAATTACAACATAATAAATAATGAAACAGAAACAAACCCACACAGGAGGGAAAAATACGTTTATTTTGAATATTAGTCTCATATCAAATTGCATAAAATACATACTTGTCTTAATTTATTGTATTACAGTTATTTTGAGCTGCAATCTTCAACTTTAAATAAGTTTTTTATATCATAGATTAAAGTTTAAGACCAATTATTGCTTAATTTGCTTTATTTACAGACTATTTTATTTTCAAGTTGGAAGTTTTTCTTCAGAAGGTTAACTGTTAGATACTTCCTTCTTAACTACACAGAGATAAATTCATATATATATATATATATTAGTTATTTTAAGTTTCGTATCTTCCCTATCTTATTCTAATTTTCAGCTTACAATTTCCTGTCAGAATGTAAATTCAGAAACGCAGTTAATGCAAATGAGAAAGAGTACTATTTAAGTCGTGACTTAACCAACTTCAAGAGAGAGAGTTTGATTCCCTGACTAGCGCGCGTTTGCTTTCTGGCTGCGTCTCTATTAGCTGTTACTACGCTCGGCCATACCTTAGGCCCTTGCTTGGCTTCGCCGATTTAATTAATACTTAGGTGCCAACTAGTTAGATTCTGATAGCTTCGGCTAGACCTTTTAAATAGCTTAGTTAAGCTAATTTTAGTTTAAATTATTATTATTTTAAGTTCAAGCCCGAGTGGCGGCTTTATGTAAAGTTTCAAGTAGGAACTGGCGGTCAATATACTGAAAAATAAATATAAAACAGTATTCTGTTTTCCCGTTAAGATTAAATAAAATGCCAAAATTCATCCACATCCTAGAAAATAGAATGTTCATAGAAACAATTATCTTCATCATTTGCAAAAAAATAAAAGTTCTGGATAAGTTATTCTGCCCTGCAGTGTTTATAGACGCAACTGTTATGTACTCTTGGTAACGAGGGAAAATAAAGCTTATTCAGGGTTTCTGAAAACGTCTACAGACATTAGTTGCTTAAATATCTAGGCACGCACATCCATTTGCGAGGCTTCTCAAAATACTATAACTAATTTTATAAAAGATAACAAGATATAACAAAATATAACAATTTCAGACTTGGGAAAAGTATGTTTTATAAATGTAAAGTCTAACTTTTAATATGAATTTCTTTGTTCCCAAAATTTCGATCAGTAACATGTTCGTTATATTTAAATCAGTTAAATAAAAAGCTCCACATCTTTATATGTAAATATTTTATTTCAAATCACAATACAACGCAAGACAGCAGAAAAAATTTCTGCCTTTTCTTTTAAAATTTCTTTTCACAATTTATTTAACGCAGACCGTCAACAAAGGCATAATAAAATAAAATAAGTCTACTGATTTATATCGCAGTTTAGCCCAGGATTGTTAACAAATGTTGCCTTCATGCTCAAGGCAACAACTTTCAGTTTCGTTTTTAATTTCTGGCTTCAGTGTTTTGCATCACTATCTTTTACTGCAAATAATGATTGTTTTTAATTATTTATTGCTTCATATGGTTTCACCTTAATGAGATATTTTTTGCTGTTTATATATATTGCGATAATGCCCCTTTCCCAGCTTTTTCGCACTTTAGTACTTCTGTTACAAACAGTTCCAAATTTTATCATTTTAAAATGTGACATTAAAATCTTCTGTTTTACCTGTTTATTCTGACATCAGTAACGTGGCTTACCAAAGTCCTACCAAAATTTACACTTTACATTTTTGAAGGAAAGGAAATGTTAACAAGTTCGTTTTACAAATTTATTAATTACTTAAAGTGTTCTTGCATTTCATTGCAATGGTTTTGGATACAGGGGAGGTTTTTCTTGGGTACCTATTGGTTCATGGGTTTTCCCAACAGTAGATTCTACCAGCTGAACGGTTGAGATAAAAAGTTGATTTCTTGTATCAGGAAACTCGTTTCCAGCCTTCCATTCTTCAATTGTGGTGTTACCGATTTCAGACGAGGTACACAACTCGGTGTCATTAAGTAAGCAATTGGATATGGATTGAGCTTCGACTGTTAAAGTCCAGATTATGTAAGAAGGGCTGTACATTCTTCTTGATGATGTTGGTATAGACTTCAGCTTTAAATTACGATATTATTTGCTGCGTTGTCACGCGAAATAACCTTCAGCCTGTCTATGGCCACACTGTAGTATGTTAGTCCATTTATCGGAATTCTTATATTTGAGAAACAACTTTGAAATGAACAGACGGTGGAAATCTAAGTACTGCTTGTTTCTTCCTGTTTCATGAGCACTCGCAATTAAGCACAAATCACGATTGTCTGCTGTCTCCATTAGCTTCCACATATGGATGCGCGTGGCTATTATTTACGCTGCTTCTGGATGAAATCATTTATGAAAAAAGGTATGCTGCGAAGTTATTTAAATGGGATCATCTAATCCATTGCTTTGCAATTATCTCTGATTTATTATTACGCATTTACCTGATGTAATAGGACCAGTTGTTGAGGGGCTACATCTGCGAAACACAGCTTATTCATTTCGGATTCTGTGCCCAGATTGGTTCTGATTTTTATCTTGTGCAACGTAAACACCAACCAGTTTCTCTTAAAGATATCTCCACGAAGGTATCTTCCCTTTGCAGATAGCTTTGCTATGTTTCACTATAATTAACAGATACAAATGCAATCCAGTTCAACAACTTAAATAACTGAGGACTTAAATTTTCCAGTCTTCTAAGTTCACTCAAATATGGCCTTACGGGTTTATATAAAAAATAAAACGATTAGCATAACTATTCAAAACTGAGAATTTATATAAAGCATGGTTTTCTTTATGCTGCTATTGACTGATTATATCAAGAAACTTTATTTTTGCTGCGACCTAGCTAAATGAATAGGAATAAGTTTTTAAAATTTATTACTCGTATCGTGACCTTAAAGCAAAACATAAAGAAAGCTTGGTAAAGCGTCTGAGGTATAGTAATAGATTTCACACTTGTAGCCGAGATATCTGGTTAAAAAAAGAAAAAAAAGCTTGGAATTTCGCCAGGTCGTCCTTGGATGTGGGAAGTAATCTTTTAGTCGGATCTCCCAGTGGTGTTGTTGAATCAGAATTGCTAATCCAATATCAAGACAACTCTCGAAAAAAATTGTAACACTTCTGAACTATACTGAAAATGTGTCTTATTTAACTATATACTGTCTGTCCTATTGAGCTGATACCCACGATGCTTCTGCGCATAGGCGACTTTGCCGAGATGTGTCCGTTTATTTCATGTTTGGGTAGATATTGCTTCAGTCCCTTTTTTTAAATACTGCATCGCACACAAGACAACAAAAAGTACCAAAACTTTCAGAACGTTTCCAGCAAATAATGAACTTCAACTAATAACAAATAATAAATCTCAAAAACATTTCTTTCCCCTCTGAAATGGGAATCGAACACTTCCAACAAGAGCTGTATCATCTATAGATGGACATTATTTAATCGCTCCTTCTGTCTCTTTACTTTATAAAGATTCATGCATAAACTGAGATGGTGGATTTACAAAGCTTCGGGAATGAAATTTTTAAACCATTTCCAGTGGATATTCTGCATCGATACTAATTGTAATGATTCTCAGAGCTGAATTGACGGTGGAGAGACTGTGGCACTCATCTCAGTAAAATATGAGAAGAAATAAACTGAAATAAGAGTAGTAAAATTATTTAGAGTAAACGGCTCTCAGTTTTACTGCTAACTGTTCCAGGTGTTAAAATATGCCAACAAGGATTAGATGATTACCAGCTTGTTTCATCATTTTTCTTCTTAAAACGTCACTCCCTTATAGAAAAATGTTTAAACAGAAGTTTATTAACATTTTATGCATCTGATATCTACTGTAACGTAAACGGAGGTTGAAAAAAATACAATAAAAATTTGTTAAAAATTATGGACAGCTCCGATATTTTATGCAAATCATTAATTAAAACGAAAATGTTTGCTTTGCTTGTTTGCCAAATGCATGGGAAAGGAAAAGTTCCGTCTCGGCGAGAGGAATTCGCTTTGATTAAATTTCAAATTTCAAGCAAAATTTCTAAATTTTTTTGTCGGTACTTCGAACAATATTTTAGAAGCAATTTTCTCTTGAAGAGCAAGACTGTAAATATTATGCTCCACAAAGAAGTAATAGATCGACTTCTAAAAGGAATCTTTATGTTAAGCCAGATAAGGCTCTATCAGGTAACAAACGTTTATTGCACCTTCAAACAATGCAAATCGTTAATAGAATATAAGGATGTTTCAAGAAGATTGTAGAACATTTCTTTCGAGTAACGTAATCATAAAAATGAAAATTACATTGATTGAGTATTAATTGATACCATGGCACAACGTTTACACATTTTACACATTTGCAAGTTTTCATTTTCATGAAAAACTTTTGTTGGATGCTAAGTTGGGTAAATTCCAGTAGCCGAATATTTAGTGAAAATTCAAACAAACTATTTTTATGAAACAATTTTAATTTGTAATAAATGATTGCTCCTTTCATAAGGTATTTTCACCCTCCTTTCTGCGTGCCTTCATGGTGTAACGGTAGCACATTTGGCGCATATTCGAGAGGTCCAGGTTGAGTCCCATCGAGGGCATTGCTCATTTTTCATGTCTCCAGTATCTAAAAACTCCTGATGACTTTACAGTACCGCCGGAACTAAAAGGTGGTGGATGATGATTCTTCACCACCAGGATTTGGCAATTGGGTTCCCTAATCCCCAGTCGCCCTTTAAAAGAGGGAGTATATATTTTCTCTCTACTTTTTGCATGCCATCATCATGTAACGGTAGACACTTGGCATGTATTTGCTATACTCAAAATCTTAATTAATTAGTGAAACGCTTTAAAACAAAATCGGAAGTCGTTTGAAAAATTTGTTATTTATTCAGAAATTCGTTTTAAAGGATATTTAAATTTCTTTTTAGCTACGTACCTAATGCATAATACCCTTGGTAATCGTTACGTATTTGCTATGTAGCTAAAATTAATTAGGATAATTTTATTAGATTAAAATTTTAAGGTAACCACCTTAACTCCATTATTTATTTGCATGCGTAGTTATTATAACCTTGTTATTCCTTCCATCTCTTCTGTTCCCGTCTAAAAAAATTCTTCACAATTAGCCAAGAAAATGAAATATATTATCCAGCTCAGTTCATTATTTTTGCTCACTAATTGATACCTGAGCACATTCCCAGCAGATGCGCAACATTAAAGTTTTATCTTTATTCATCACAGCTCAATTTCCCTCGCAAATAGAAATTTTAAATGTCGAACCTCCGTAAATTACCCAGGAAGGAAAAGTTCGCTAAAGTGACACAGAAATGAGGAAAAAGTCCGACCGTTTCCTTTATTATAAAAAACTAGCAAATTTTATCTAAAACTTTCGCCGCAGCGAAGAAGCACATAAATGTAAAAGTGAAGGGAAGCTATTTTTCTGTTATATTCTCGTTTATTTCGTCACTTTCTCGGTGCTAAACTTAAAAAAGCTAAGTTCCATAAGTAAAGAACATTAAGGGTACAGTTTGCTTTAAGCAGCAAAGAAATGTGCTTTGGATCTTTTGCTTTATTTATTTATTTATTTATTTTTTGCAAGTAAACTTATCGGGATAAGAAATCTCTCGTTTCTGTCTTCACGAATATCAATTTCTTTTGATTCTTTTGCTTGAAATTGAAGTTTCTTTGAATGTCAGAATTCGTAGTTGGAAATATTTTATTTATTTATTACAGGATGATGATTGGCGTTGTGTTGTTCGATTTCTTTTACCCACCAAGTCTTTTCAACATTTTATTCGTTCCGCCATTAATATAAAGGGAAATATTTTCCATTTTATGCATCTCATGTAACATTTTCTTGGCAAGCGAAATTTCAGCAACGAAAAATCTCATTTTTGTTGTTTCTCCAGAGCGATTAAACTGACATAAAGCTGTATTTGGAAGAGTAAATGCTTTCAATGTTTTGAGGTTTTAAAATTTCTGCAATAATATTCAGATATTGAATATATATATATGTATATTATACACATATGCATGTGTTGTATGCATAAATACACGTGCACTCATACAACTATGAAATGTTTCGGGAGTAGTTTATTGTAAAATATGCTGTTTCTATCGAAGTAAAGATGTTGATTCAGTATTTTGAGTCCGATGTCGTTACGCAGTATTTTCGACATAAGAATGAAAAGAAAGTGATTGATTGGTGCGATTATTTGACCACGAAAAAGCACGCGAGGGATATCAATTTATAGTATGGAGGAACTTCCTGTTAAGACTTTCTAAAGAAATTCTGTTACGTTCATGTTACACCTGAAGAAAATCACTAAACCCTTCAGCCTTTTCGCCGTAACTACCAGTGTTAGCCTTTTTATCCACTTGTCCACTGGTTGATAGAAAAGAAAATGTATAAGATGCTGGAAAAAAATCATTTTGCTTAAAACGTCTCGCAGCGGAGAAGACAATTATGAACAGTTCAGGGGCTGTAAAATACTTTTAATGCTGAGAAACGAGTAAAATTTGTAACTCGGAGAAATACTTTTATTACACATCCATCAATAATCCAATAAAATTAAGATGATGTAACTGGCATGAAACTTCAAAGACGCTTTTATACACTGTTCTACATCAGAAGAAGGAAAAATTAAGTAGATTAATTTTCAATGTGACCATTGGAGAGGGGGGATAATAATAATAATAATTTTCAGCAGTGGTTAATTTGATGATTCCTTCAATAGCTGGAACCAGATCATTATTTCTGCATCAAAAATTTAAGTTTGATAAATTAAAAATTTTTTCGATCGTTTATGTTGCTGCGATATCATATGTAGACAAAATTAATGAACTACAGGGGAAAAAGCTTAAAAGTTACGGAAAGATATACTACAAAATGAATCTTTAGTATAATGTTTAATTAGTTGGTTAATTTTAATTACAATACGATGGCTTTCTGGGAAAGGATGGATACTTTCATGCAGAGCTTTCTAAGGAAACCCGACCTGAATTAGTATTACTGCAGAACCTGAGAACATTAATGTAGTAGATATCATTGAGGTCAGAATATCTCCTGGCTGGCTCCCGGCCAGAATATATCTCCTTTATCTGCCTGGCTGAGAGCTGACGTCATGGGATTTTGAAGTGGCTTAGTTTTTTGAACGAAGCGATGTGTTGAAACCATACCAGCGGCATCTTTTTCTTTTTAGCTCCAAAATACGTAGTGTAATATTGCTGCACTTTTCTGGAGCGCCCTGTATGAAAGCCATGAATAACACGAATATTAAAATATTACATAATATTTCTCTAGTGAAGGACTGAACGGTACATATATTTTCTGAAGTCATTAAAGGGAAAAAAATTGCTCTAATATTATATACTAAACGTTGAATATCGTAATGCATTAAATTTACCGTAATAAAAGCTTATAAAACACCCAAGCTAGCGAATGTAAAGAACTAAACATATCTGCCCGAAATTAGTAACGAATAAATTTCTATAAAAATAATGACAAAGAAAACAAATGACAATAAAATTCAAAGGAAACGAAAATGCTCACTATGTTTGTAGTTTGTAGCTCTGTTTTAGTTTCTGGCTAAATACAAACGATGCTGAGTTTCCGTATGTCTCATTAGGTGGATTACTGAGTTAATGGGTTTTCTGTAAAATGTTTTGGCTTGACATAAACTCTGTCTTAATACTTATCTAAAAAAATACATGCTTAGTGATAACTTACGTCGGTTTTTAGATTAATGTCTTTTCAGTTCTATTGAAGACTTCATCTGGTTCAGTTAAGTTGAGACAATAGCTGGATGGTTTTACATATTCGAATTGAAACATTTGTCTTCTTCCAGCTTTGGAAACAGAAAAGCTTTATGATTTCCGTAAGAAAATGGGGGAAATGGCTTGGCTTGATTCATATGTTCTGACAGTTAAGCCACAAATTTTTGATATGGTGCATAGGCAAATGGTTCAGAAGGAAGTCACACATACGTCTCACAGATCCATTCAGCTCATAGGAGATAAAACAGTGTCGTTCGTTAAAAAAAACTGAGACGTAATAAAACTCTAGAAATGTGTGTGCTTAGTCCAGTCGTTATTCTGTTACATGCCATGAATGAAAGGTAGATGGTCGGATATTAAATGACAAAATTCAGTGCCTTAAACTTACAATGATAGATGTTGCTAAATAATAAAAGTAAGCAAATAATAAAAAAGCAAATAATAAAGACAATTATTATCCGCAAAACAAATAATAAAAATTTGGACAGAAAATATGTATTTCAGCTTTCTGGCTAAATATAAGAGTTAGAAGGCCAGTAAACACTAAAGTTTCCTGCCTAATTGTTGAGTAAATTTTATGACAATTTCCCTTTAACCCTTTCGCCACGGGAAGCACAAACGCTCGCTTATCGCTGAGGCCGGCAGTCTCTTTCGCGAGTGTCTGTCCAGAGTCGGAGGGTTTTTTGCTATTAATCCGAAATCCAAGAAGAAGCAAGAAACGCACACATTTCCCGGTCGCTGGCATGCCAGAGCGTTCTCTCGTGATATAAACATTCGCATTTCTATATCCCTTCGAATCCTCCTTTCTATTCTTTTTTGCTACTATGTAGAGTTTTTTAGGGCTACTATGTGAGGATGCCTTACGTTTTGCATTGCTTTTATTTCGAAAAGGCCTTCAGTTTACTTATACACCTTATACGACTTCAGTTTATTAATGGCGAGGAAGCGTTTTTTTATCAGACGAATGATAAGTGAGCCAATTAGTGATATAAGTGATATGAATGATTCACTTCCTAAAGAGTTAGAAAGCAGTATTTCTAGTGATTCTCATACAAACATTTTGTCAAAGACTGAATGTCTATCGTCCAGTTCACGTGAAAGATTTTAATTTTGTAAACAGGCTTACTTGTATTTTTTAATTAATTAAAAAGTTTATTAATGTATTTTATCAATTAAAACTTTGGAATAATTTGAATAGCGCTTCCGAAAATTATTTCGTAAAGTGAGCAAATTGTTTTCATATATTTTCATATAAAATAAAGGAAAAAGATATTTAAAGGCTAATTTTAACGTATACCATAACTTAAAGAGCCGTCATAAAGCATGCCATTTGGAAACATTCTTTTCCCCTTATGGCTATATAATTCAAAACCACGTGTATGTGAGTCGTGATACTCTTATTTTGAGTAGAAAGTCAAAGCTACATATATCTGAAACCATATGGACATACAATGCCATCTTGTACCAAAAGTTATAGTTTTTAAAACGTTTCAAGACATTGGCACAAATGTGTAACGGCCGGGGTGAACGAAAAAACGCTCTGGCACGCCATCGGGACGGCCGGGAAATGAGTGCGTTTCTTGCTGGCACGTATACCTGACAATCAGCGAGAAAGGGTTAAAAATAATTCTAAATATTACGAAATTAACTAAAAGGGGAGATGCTGTTATCGTATTAACAAAATTTACTTAGCACATCTATTACTATATTTTACTTCATTTTAATGAAAATTGGCATCAGACTCGATTGGAAACTCTTATGAAAAGTAACAAATTAAACTGGTTACCTTTACAGAATAGAAACTACTATATATGTATTTTCTAGCATAAGAATTTTTTTCTAGAGAGAGCAAAATGTAATATTTGTTTATATTCTATAGCACAAAACTGTTTTTCTAGAATTGAAAAATATTGCTTATGTAGTTGAAATTAAAGAGTTTATTAATGCCTTCATTAAATACCAGAGTTACAGCCATTTAGCGCCATCTGTTAAGGAAAACAGAAAGATGAACAGAAAGAGATTGACGAATCAAGGTAACTTCATATTCTTAGATAAGGAGTAGTGACAACTAGGCATTTTATCTCTGAGCAGGAAACGTGAAAAATGCGCAATGACGTCGCCCGGGACTTGAACTCCGGATTTCGGGATTACTAATTAGACGTGCTTTCCAGTTACATCACGAAGGATAAGAAGGAGAAAAACCTTATAAAAGGTGATTGGAATTAAAGTCAGTCACTAAAATTACCGATATTTATGAACAAAATATGTAACACATCAGTCAAAATAGACTTTGGGACTTTTAGAAGAATAAAATGTGAGACCCTGGTAGAGAATCCAAGAAATGTTATCAGCTGAAGATTTAATTTTTACTGTTGTGACTCAAGGTTCGTGTTCTTTAATACCAGAATTTTAAGCTTTGTTATTTTCAACAATTCAAGCGCACTCCATCAAATTAAAGCGCACTCACAAAGCATGCTATGATTTCATCAAAACCAAACCTTCATACCTAGTACACGATCCTTAGGGTTACGAAATTCCTTAATTGGTAAAAACAAAATAGACAATAACAGAAGAGAAAATAATTCTAAAATAAAACTCTGGAGAATCCCTCCTCCCCCCCAAAAAAAGAAATGATATGTATTTTTTTAAGAAAGTCTTGACAAAAAAAGGTTTTTCTTTAAAAATAAATTTAGTTTCGGTTCTCATATTTTACCATGAATTGGATTCATTAGATTGTAACGTAGCGCACTAGAGCCATCTGTCTAAAGCAGGGATGGCACTCATGCCACAGTGTGGCATGGAGGAGTTTTAACAGTGGAACGCAAAGATTTATTGAATTAAAAGATTTGAAAAAATAATAATATCGACTCTGTTGATAGATACACACATAAACACATTAGAATGAATATAATAATTCAATTTCTCTGCAAGATGTTAATTTTTACCCAACTCCAATCCTAATCGAAATTATTGACCTAAAGCAGCATATTGCACTGAAAAGCAAATACAAAGAACTTATTTCAACTGAAATTGATTCAAATTATATTGAATTTTGGAAATTAGTACTAGCAAACAGTTTTCCAAATTTAAACGCTTTGGCTGTCAGATGTTGTGGGTTTGGATCACTATATGTTTGTAAACAAATGTTTTCTATTATGAACATAATAAAATCAAACTATCGTTCAAGATTAAATGGATATGTACCTAAAACACCAAATTTTGTTAGCATCTTTAAGAAATAATCCTAATATAGATGACCCAGTATTCAAAACTCACATTTATTAATTACATACTGTTTAATAGTTCTTTAGAATTAAATGTTTCAAATTATTCATTTTTATTTTATACATAATCTAACTGACTGAACCTTTAAAAGGGTTAACAATAAAACGCTACATTGTACGTTTGTTTCATTTATATTTTTTTTAAATGTTCACTACTCAGACTTGCATAAAAGTGTGCTATTTGCGTAAAACTGCCTTAATCAGACTATAAATAACATTTTTATATTTTTTATTATGTTGAAAAAGTTAGAAGTGGCACGCATAACACTTTTTTTAAATAGTGGCACTCTTCCCAAAAAGGTTGGTCACCCCTGGCCTAAGGAGAGCATAGTTTGCTGGTATTAGGAAATCAATGACTTAAGAGCCACCGCCAGAAAAGTACCTTCCTTTGTCATTGCAACAGATGCCATTAGGCCATTTAATTCAATATTTGTAACTTAATTGTAATCATTTCCTGGCGATTATTAATTATAAAACTGCTCAGATCTTCCGTAAATTACCATTCACGAGTTCGTGTGAAGTTCATGGGAAAAACTTTCACATTTTCTGAAAATACGTAGCTACTAATATAATCAGTGTTATGTTAATTTAATTTAATGTTCTTTAATATGTATGCAAGATGATTTTATGACTTATGAGGTATTTTCTACTTCCTTTCTGCATGCCTTCGTGGCCAGCACACTCGGCGCGTATTCGAGAGTTCCGAGGTTCCAGTCCCGGCGAGGGCATTGTTCTTTTCTCATGTACTCCTGCTTTAAAAATAACTAATGACTCTACAGTGGCGCCGGAACTAAAAGGTGGTGGACGATTATTCTTCACCACCAGGATTTGGCGATTGGGTCCCCTAATCCCCAGTCGCCCTTTAAGAGGGGGAGTATATAAGGTATTTTCTCCCTGCTTTCTGCATGGCTTCGTTGTGTAATGGCCAGCACGCTCGATACGTATTCGAGAGGTCCGAAGTTCGAGAAACTAAACATAAGCAACGAAATTTAATGAAAAGATAATTAAACTTGTTCTGAGAATTAAAAAATACATTCCTTAGGTAAATAAAGGTAAATAAATAAAATTTAAAAATAAATAAACCTTTGAGAAACAATTGAACCTTAATTTTTAGTGTTTTCTTAGGCTGCGAAATACTCCGTTTCATTTTCAAATAATATTAATTATAAAACTTGATATTTTATTTATAAAACCTGCATTGAAAAATGCCTTCCCTGTAAGCGTTAACTAAATACTCCGTTTTTCTTTGTATCTACAGATACGGTAATATACCAAACTGAACTGAACGAACAAAAGGTAAAGCATTAGAGAGTACTAAAGTCGTCTAAAGTATAAATTAATCTCAGAATAAGCGGAATATTTGTTTGCAAAATTGCACAAAATGGTATCCTATCTACCGACATTAATTGCACTTGCAAAGGAGAAGAAAGTCTAAGGGTGACATAATACTGAAATATACTGTAAATGTTCATTACAGTGTGCTCTACAAGATGTCATAGAAAAAGCACGACGACTTTATATGACGTATTCAAGGGGCTGGAAGAAACAAATGGTTTCGTTGGAAGGAGAAGGTTGGAGTCTGGAAGAAAGTAATGGTTCAGATGATATGAAAATTCGAAATCCAGTGATATCTCTTTCGGCTGAGTAAATGAAGGGACACCTACATCTTATGTTTGATGGCGTTCTTTCTGTCTGCAGATCGGCAGAATTTATACCCGTTGGTTTCCTTTTGTTATCTACAAGAAATTCATTTCGCAAATTGAGCCAGCCTTAGATAATGTTCTAACGACGCCAGACATCGTTAAACCTACGAAACAGCCCATGGATGTATAATGTGAACTTGGAGCTCCATTTGCATTGATTTCAAAGTTTAGCAGTTTGGATGCCTACTAATAAGTACACCTTGCACAAAAAGGGGGGGGGGAGTTCTGTATCTCCCGTTATGCTGGGCCGATTGACGAAATTTAACTTGCATGTTTCTTGTCTCGAAAGCAAGACTCAGGATATATATTGGATTTATATACACTCATTGCTCTAACATAGGCATTTTAACACAAAATCGGACCCTTCTTCTGAAATGACATACCAATTTTTTTAAATATTTCAATTCTAGGACTCAAATTATGCCAAAGTATCAAGTTTTGTAAAAATTGCACAAGTAGATTTTAAAAAATTAGCTCCCAAAATTTTAGGTCTTCAATATAAATTGAATTTGGTATATATTTATTAATATCTCTTTTTTTATAAATTACTTGATTTCTTCTTTCACATTTCGAAATGTGGGTTCAATCAAAATAAAATTTTAAGCTATTTTCTGATTTGTTTTAAAATTTTTATTTTTATGTAATTTTTATACATTTTTACAAAAACATTTTTAATTATAACTTATAAAATGTTTGCCAGCGTCTTAAAGTTGATGTACTTTTAAGCATACCTGCAAAAAATTAGAGCTCTTTATTCGAAATTTCTAAAGATATATGTGAATTTATATATTGGTGCGTTTTGAAATTTGGCATATTTGTGCAAATGTGCTTTACGCAATTTGCTAATATTAGTCGAAGAATAAACGATTCACCTTTCTTTCCGTTCGCGCACAATGAAAAAAAAGGAAAGGAAAACAGTTCACTATAAATTAAGAATTTTGCGAAATGAATTATTCTTAGCGCAAACTGGCAAAAGTGCGCCAAGATAAATTTTTAAATTTCTCGGTAAGTTTCTCTTGAAAATTAACAAAATTTAATATTTGGGCATAATTTGAGTCGTAGAATTGAAATATTTAAAAAACTCGTCATGCCATTTCAGAATTCCGATTCTATGTCAAAGTACCTATGTTAGATTAGTGCTATGTATAAATTTAATATACATCCTAATTTGCGCTTTTGAAGCATGTAAAACGCAAGTTAAATTTCCTCAATCGGCTCAGTAGAACAGAAGATACAGAACTGTCTCATTCCCCCTCTCGGACATTACCTCAGACCGGATTCAGTATGCCATTTTCGTAGGTACGTATTGTCATCTGCATCTTTCAATAAAGTAAGGTAGTATGTATTTTAATAACGTAATACAATTTTTGCTTGTTTTCCTGTGCATGGCATAGAATATGCCGCTATCAGTTGTTTGATGTATGTGTATCTTTTCATTAACTCAGTGAAGTTCTATTGTTTACTCACGCCTTAGCCAAGCTTTCGTATCTTCCACATTTACTGACAGACACGAACGCGTTACCCAGGCACCCCTTACTTTTGACAGTTTATTTTCATTCATTACCTGTCTACGCAATTTTCCTCACTTTTCCATAACTGTTGATATAAGCAGGCGTTCAACCGTGATGCAGGTCTGCATGAAATATGTATGCGTGTTTCCCCTACTCCACATTAGCTGTCTGTGATTGCATTCCTACCCTATATTCGCTTGGCTGGAAATGACATCCCTTCATTTGCTTGGCTGGAAATGATGTCACCGGATTTGGAAGTCGCTTATCTCCTGAATGAAGCGGTTGACCTTCTAAACACGCCACGTAACGTTATTGCATTTTTTTCTGGGACACCTTGTACGTAGATAGAGATAAGAGAAACCGAGCCACTGAATTCCAGCTCTAACATCAGATGTACTTTGCTGTATATCCAATTTCTTTTACAAGAAAAGGAATATCTTAAAACTTAGGCGTTAAAAGATCAGTTTAATTGAATTTTCAAAAGATAAATGGCAAGTAAAATTTAAAAAGGGGGAGTGTATAATGTAATTACAGTTGAAATAATTTAAATAAAGGAAAAGCATTTGAATTAATCTTTAATTTTTGCATGGAAGTTGGTTTTATGAAATGAACTTATGGTAAAAAATTCGCATTTGATTTTATTTGAAACTGAGAAATGAATTTTGAAATTTTCAGTGAAAAAACTTTCTTTCTTTAATGAGGTATTATCTTGTGGAGTTGCGTTGACAGAAAAGGAAATGCCATCTTGTTAAATGCTGAAAATTAAAAAAGTAATTTTATTTCAGTGACGCAGTCAGCCCAAGCCCACGAAATTCCTCGTGGCAAGGAGCGCTAGATTACGCCTGTCGTTGTCAACGGCCTTGAGCACCGAACAGGTGACAGTGCGATTTGGCTCAGTTCCGTCCCCAATTTTAATGGAGAGCATAAAGGGGGGACGGGTCCGAGAGTCTCCCATCCCTCTCTTCTTCCACCAAACCACGCAAGAGGATTTTAGACTCGTCGCATATTTAAAGTGCCGCCATGCCGCACCGGCACTATACATTTACGAATACAAATATCCATGCCTTCTCCGGGATTCGAGTCTGGGCCCTTCGGCGCGGCAGTCAGCGACGCTAACCACTTTACCGGCTGGGCGGCTTTAGTGTTATAATTAAGTTCCTCATTATTTCTAAAAACAGGAATACTTATTTAAAACTCAAGAAACTCTGAAGTGTACGTATATTTTAAATTTACCGTAGAACGTAGTACAAATGCTATTGCAGGAATGAAAGAATTTATAATTTAGTATACTCGAAGTTAATAGTCTTTCTTAAGGTACAAGATTAAATGTAAATTACAACTTGCAAGATTTTATATTGATAACTCAGTTTTCTTATTATTTTAGATTTACTTTCACTCCAGCTTTCGTCAAAGCCAACTATAATGTGCATTAAGTAAAGTATGAATACGCACAAAGTGTTGATTTTAAGCATATGGAGTTTCATAGCATAGTCTAATCGTCATTTTGCTTAACTTCCCTGCTGGCTGAATGTAATTTATCGGCTTAATCTCCGTTTAGCCGCTTTTGCTTCGTGAACACTTAAGCTGAGCCAAGATTTAGCAGGTCGCATTAATTTTGCATTCAATTTTATCTATATTTGTAATCTGAATTACCTGCAAAAACCAGCGTTCTGTTTCTATAAGACGTCTGAGTTTGTGTTATAAATATTTTCTCCCTCCTTCCAGCATGGCTTCGTGGTGTAACGGTAGCACACTCGGCGCGTATTCTAGAGGTCCAAGTTCCAGCTAGGACCTTTAGATTTTCCATGTCTCCTGTTTCAAAATAACCTAATCACTCCACAGTGTAACCGTCAGGTTCATATATTAAAAAATAGCTTTTATTTTAAACCTTTACTTGTGTTGTGATACATTTAGCTCAGGGATTCTCAATCGGGGGATATTCTCCTCTGGACGGGATTTTCATACTTCGATGGGGGTAAGGCGATCAACCTCTTATTTATCTGTTAATTATATAGTTTTAGCTTAAGAATATTAAGAGCGGCTTTTATTCAACCATTTTGGTGTCTATCAGAATTTTTTATAGTGTTCCTTGTTTAATTTATAAAACGCATAACCTAAATTTAAATAAACGTACGAGAGGGCAGGAGGGACAGTCGTCTAGCAATGATGAAATGGATATAAGGGGTAAAAAGGTTGAGGACATACTGCAAAGACAGAGTGACAATAAGTTGTATAACAATCTTTGCGGTTACTTTGATGTGATCTGGTAACGCAACATAATAAATTATGTTAGGTTATTTGAAAATGGCAAAGCACACGAGGGGAGCCTTCATGGAGGGTTTCCCAAAGGAAATAGAAGAATAGTATAAGCTGTAGGATATATAACTAAAAGAAAATTCTCTGTGTTTAGGGCAGTTATTATATGCAGGTCTTGAGCAGCTTTCATCAGTTTTTGCACTCGTAACGCACCTAATACTCGCAACCTTAATTTATATTCCCTTATAAGTTCTAACTTCCCTGCACTAACAATATTTATCTGCGTTAAAAATGTTTCTACGTTAGCGAAATATTAATCATCTAACTTCGCGAATTGATAGAAGTCACGGAAGTAAATTTATGAAAATTATAAATGATTTTTGAAGGTAATAATTAAAAAAAACACGCGATTCAAAAAGCATAATGTATGTTAGCAAATAAATTTTTTATTTTCTTCAGCTGTAATCGACTCTTAAAGAAAACAAAGGTATCAAAATCTGTCGAATTATCATTTACGTGATTTTTTAAAAAAATGAAATAAAAATACTACTTAAACTATTGCAGATAATTTAAAAGCTAGTAGTTAATTATCAGGAATGGGTAAATTGAAACTTTTAATTCTTTAAAAAGCGATACGAATTTCTGCTTACTTTCTACTCTAATCTTTGTAAATTCTGTGACTTCGGACGCTGAATAATATCACAATGAATGAAAGCGCGAAACTCATAGTTAATTACTGAATATAACGAGTTAGATTCCCGTCAGTATGACATCCTGCACAAATAATTTCCTGGCTTTTTTATATATAACGCTAATATAAGCTAGTCTTCCTCAGCAGGCCTCCGACGAAAGCAGAAAAGAATATCAGCGAAATTAGTTTTCCGTTCTTTTCCATAATCAATAACTTATTTACCACCAAGAAGGGAGCATTACATATTCAGAAGGCACTAGAAGATAAAGAAACAGGCATAACCATAGAAGCAATACAATTTCTTAATATAAAGCTCTCTCTCTCTCTAACAGTACTCTTTATCTTCTGCTTGAGCTCTTTAAATATATTAGAAAATTAACATAAAAATATCAGGTAATAGATAAAATAAAATGCACTATGCTTTCAAAGATACAATTCAGTTTCGTTTAGTGATAATAATTGTTCACATTCCAGCCATAATGTACGTAAAAGGTAAAAGCTTGTCTAAGCAAAGTCACTTTTGGTACAAAATATAACGAAAACAAAACACAAAGTCTTAGCGTTAAGTGTTTAAAAATGCAGAGGAAACAAAAAACGCAAGAGGACGCATTTAGACAGGTTCTCTTCTTGATGGTGTGAACGCGCATTATCTCATAATTTGTAGCTGACGTACTGTCAAATATTCGCATATTTCGTATGTTTTAGCTTATTTGCCTCTGGTTAATTTTGTTACCTCTTTGACGGATTTGGTTTCTTTTCTTCCCTGAATTTAAAAAACAGTTTAAGGCCATTGCTTAGAAGTAGTTCAGATTCTTCGTGTTTTTTTATTTTAATGAGTTTTCATGCATATATGTATAATAATTTTCCTAGGATCTTTCGGGATATAGAGTTTTAGTCTAATCAGGGAGAGAAAAAACACTTAATTCTTTTACTGAGAATCATTAACGTATAACATCCAAAGCTTTAAGGGCGTCGGTAAAAAGGTTGCATGCAGGAATTATGTCAGCAAATTCTCAATCTTTGATCCTATTGCTTTCCTAAAGTTGAATGCATTTCCTCGTTCAGAACTCTATGACTGGGTTAGACGAATTATTGCTGCCCAGATAATTCCAACTAATTATTACGATAAATTAACAGAAGACTGTAACATAGCTAACCACCTTTAATGACCATCTTATGGCTCACAAGATGGAAACCATCGGTGCATTTACAATGCAATTTAACCCACTAACAACTATATTCATTACTATGTCCACTTAATCTAATAAAGTCTGCCTGTCAGTCAAGGGTTTCTCAATCTTAACACGCAAATAAACAACTAATCATTCCATGAACCTGAATGCTACTTCATTGCACATCTTTGACAGAGACTGCACCGAAGTGTTTAGACTAGTAAATCTGTAAGTTTGCGCCCGAATGCTCACAGCTAAATCTATCGGCTCTTCATCGGCTTTTCTGGTTCCAAGAATTGTCATGGCTCTCTGCAGCTCATCGCCCTCTTTTTCCTTGCACCATGGGTTTATGTAAACCAGATATTTGCGTTACATGCTTCGGAAAACTTCATGGCGCTTATCGAAGAATGGAAAACAGTCAAACAGTCTTTTGCGTTTTTCTTTTCTATTCTGCGAATTCATACGTTTTAATACTGTTAGGAGTTTTAATTCAGACCTTTGTAATGTTTATACCGTACTTTGAAGTAGAACTGAGTGATTTCTCTGAGACTATTAAAGAGCTTATGACAACTTCTATGTCACTTATGTTTTATTTAATGGAGAAAAGAATTAAGTTTGTTTAGATATAAAACAGTGCATCAATCAACTAACATATTAAAGTTGTTATTATCTTAGTTATTATGTTAAAACAAAGTAATATTTCGGTAAAAAATCTATAGTTGTACTTCTAGTTTTAAAAAAAGAATATAATTGTTATGCAGCAAAATTTTCCTGTTATAATTCCTTGTTAGTAGCTTTTCTGCTCTTGTCAAAGATTAAAATTTTGCGGTTAACAAAATGAATATCACACTTACATTATCTGAGAACATTTGACGTTATTTGTTTTAGCTAACAAGAAAATTTTTAGAGTTATTAGTTTATATGGATACGAAAAAGTGAAAATGTTTAGTGCCCTTCCCGAGATTCGAACTTTAATCCTCCCGAAAAGGCGTTGAGCGTGCTTCCAGTTATGTCACGAAGGCATGCAGAAAGGAAGGAGAAAATGCATTTTTTTAAAGTTATTTTGAATCCTATAAAGCAAATAACTATATGTTTATAGTATATAGTCATACATAATTGTTTTCGGGTATAATTCGCTCAGCAGTTGAAAAGAAAAGAATGCATAAAAGCAAACGCAAAATCAGTTGACTCAAATATCTGCCAGTAATATCTATATTTAACAATAATGCTTAGATTATGTTAGAAGTCAGGCAACAAAACACAGCGTTGAATTTGCAAATTTTCCGTTGCACTTCGGCAGCTGAGGAACTATTCTAGGAAAATTTGCAAATATAACGCTGAGTTTTGTTGTTTGACTTCTAAAATAATCGAAGTTTGGCGTGTTATTTTAACCTAAAATTCTGCTTAGAGTTTCAGAAAGTATAAATTTCTTTTGATAATTGATTTGTGTTCAAACGAACACAACGATAGATGCACTCTGTTAAGTTTTCTTGGCGCGTTTTACTGATATGATCCATTTTATTTGTTCTGATTTTACCGATTTGTAGACTGGGAAATTAAACTATAGAATGATAATTATGTCAATGTATAAATTTAAAAATTAAGAAGGAAACTGTAAATATAATAGGAATACGTCTAGTACTAACTAAGTGATTTTTTTATTGATTGGACAACTTCCCTTTCTTTATAAAGCAAAGATTCGACTATGTAGATTTTAAATTAAAATTTAATAATTAATTAATTAACGTATTAAAGACATCTCTCTTGGATTCCACTCGCTATTTGACGGAGTAAATGTTTTTGTGATAAATGCGTGTAGCGTCCTTCAATTTCAAACATTTGAATAAATCAGTTACTTATAATTAAAAATTAATTATCTAAATTAGCAGTCGAAAATATAACATCAAGATCTCCCGCACGCGTCTTTTTTTTTCAGGAACATTATACCAAAAAAAAAAAAACTGCGCAACTCTTGAGAAGTGAAACATGCAGAAGAGTTTACATCTTTCTAATTTCTGCATTTTTAGCTTGTTGGATATGAAATGTTTGAAAGGAATAGATCATGAAGTACATAACCGCAAAAAAATTTTTACAATTTAATTGTTGCTAATGAACGCTGAACTAAAATAAGAAGAGAAACACGTCAATGTGAAACTTAAAATTAGACAAAACTGCAATTTAATCCGACTTTGAGTGTAACCAAGGTAAATTAATTGCGTCTTTCATTAGAACGTAAATCTTATCATCGTCGAGTTAAACAGATTGCTGTAATCCAAAATTAACTCAGTCTTGTCACTGTATGAGGATTCTTATACTTGAATTAAAGCTTAAACTGTGAATGGAAGCTAACCATCAAAATCAAGAACGAACTAAAGACGATAAACCTTTCTTCTAAACAATTATTAAACTCATTAGCGAACAATAAAAATAAAATTAGCTTCAGAGAAATAATGCATTTAAACTCTCCCTGGATTACAAGGAATATCAGTCATTTACAAACAAACATTCAGCTGAAAAATCGCAATGAAAATGTCTTATACGATGTATTTTGATGCTTGACTTTGGGCTTAGTAGCAAAACATAATAGTGGCATGGGTATGTGTTGCTAATCTTAATTAGATAACTAATGTATAAAAACCAAAGCTTTACAGACTTTTTTATTAAATGTTACAAACGTATTCATGAAATATTTGTATATATACTCATGGATGTACCATTTTTTACTTTAAATAATTACTCATTTTAATGTGTTTTATCTATTCTCTCGAGCATTTTTATTTTTTCGGTCAATATTTCATGTCTAATACAATAGCAGATTTAATATTTAGATTAACTATCTCTTTCAAAAAATATATCCTACAATGAAAACCTTAAAACATTAGTTTAAAAATTAAAAATAAAATTAATGAGGTCAAACAAAATCTAGAAATAAATAATTCATTGAAAGCTGCAATAAATTTAATGGCAATAACAGCAAAAATATAATCATGAATAAATTCAAAATCCTTTTGGAACTGCAAATATTTAGTACAGCAGAATAAATAAAAGATGAACCAAAGGGGGAAAAAAGGCAACAAACAAAACAAAAACAAGTGTTACGTTTCTCGTAATATATCATATAGAGATTGATGCCATGAGAAAGGTAACAGGACAGCCATACGTCTGAACCAGTCAATGAAAAATTTAATAAAGTAGTGTTTATTTAAATAAATGAATAAACAAATGTAAGAAGCAGTTAAATAAATACTAAATGATAAAAAGGAGTAGTTTTCATTAAAGCCCCTACATAGATATACTTGGATAAATCGGCTACCACGAGAGGGCGCTGAGGGTGCTATTGAGTCTGTTTCCGGAGTTTGATGTGAGATTTGGTACAGGAGAGATGATCTCTGAGATCGTCACATCGTAATATGTGGATTATTAATCAAATTAGTTTTATTATTATTGATTTGAAAATTTGACATAATGAAAGCTATGATCAATGAAACACCACTTTCATGATACGAACCTGTATAAGAATCCTTTGTTGCATCGGTCGAGAACTGGATGTGATACATTGAATCTAACTAAGCGAACTTTTATTGAATTATTGAAACTGAATTACACTTGGATAGAGATTGAATTACACTTGGATAGAGATTTAAACATGTCTGAAAATCTGTCAGAGTTTAAGAAGATGCCTTTGATGTTGACAAAATTAATAAATAAAATAGAAAGGGCGGCCAACAACGAAAACGAAACAGTTCGAAGTATTTTTGGAACAATTAATCGGAAAAGAAAGTGGTTAAATTCTGTAAGTGATGAAACTGAAAATCTTTTGAGCTTTGAGACAATATCTGAACTTATAGATCTCTTCAGAAGTAGAAACTTCATTTTAGAATTAGGAAAATGAATTCTATTGCTATCCAATTTGATGCAGTTTTACAAAATATGCAATTGATTAATACTGAAACTGAACATGTAAGTATAAAATTACCAAAATTACATATTAATAAATGTTATGGAAATTATTCAGATTGGTTAGATTTTTGTAATTTATTTGAAAGCTCTGTTCATAATAATCCTAAATTAAACAAAGCTAATAAATTTAACTATTTGAAGTCCTATCTAAGTGGATATGCCGCGGCATGTATGAATGTATTTTCTTTAAGTGATGAAAATTAAGATAAACCACTTGATTTATTGAAACAAAGATTCGGAAATAAAAGCATTTTGATTAATGATCATTTGAGTGATTTCCTGAACTTAACCGCTGTTAAAAAGTCTAATGATGTTAAAAGTTTACTAAATTTATATAACAACGCGGAAATAAAGATCAGTAGTTTAGATTCTTTAGGTGAATCATACGTAAATTTATTGACACAAATTTTAATAACTTTAATTCCTTCAGAATTCGTTTTCGAATTTAATTGCATTAAAGGCGACAAAGAATTTGAATTTAAAACTCTTTTGAAAGTGCTTCATAAAGAAATTCGAAGCCGTGAGAGAGTAATGTTTAAAATTAATAATTATGAATCGTCGAATTAACGAGTCAATATTTCTATATTTTAGTCAATATGAATTTGAATCCGGAATTATATACCATTCAAGAACCTACTTCGGAAAGGCTGGCCAAGTAGTAGTGTTGAAGGACTCCAACTGCAATCCTTTGAACTGGCCTCTGAATCGTATTCAAGAAGTGTATCATGATCGTGACGGACTGGTAAGAGTTGTAGCATTTAAGACTACGCGTATGTTGTAGGACAGGTATAGGTAGGACCAGCGGGACTAGGTGTAGAGTTGTAGCTCTTAAGACAGGCGTTCTTCGGCGTGACATCAACAAAGGTGTTCCATTGCCATTCACGGACTGTGACTAATATGAACTTGAATAACTTTTATTTTGTTTCACACATTTTAATGATTCAATATTTAGTTTAGTACAGTTTTATTGGATTTAAATTCAGTGTCTGAATATTAGAAAGTTGAAAAGTAAACTCTGTGAGAAGATAAGTGGGGAGAATGGATAAACCCGCTTACTATGAGAGGGAACTAAGGGCGCTATTGTGTGTGCTTCCGAAGATTCATGTGAAGTTTGATAGAGAAGAGATGTGTGAGGTATCAGATTGTGATACGCCGATTATTAATTAAATTAATTTTATTATTACTAACCGTGGATTGATTTGAAAATTTGACATAATAATAAGCCATGATCACTGAACCCTCACTGTGATCATAGGAACCTGCATGGGAATCAATGTGTGTTGCTCTGTTAAAACCAACAGTGATTATAAGAAGTGAAGTTAGAAGTAAAGCAAAGTAACCAAGCATTGGCAACAATTTGGCTTTATTCAGGTAGTTAAAATAGTTTAATTAATTATTTTAATACTTTTGGCATATTTCATAAATTAAATTTATGTAACCTTTACCGTTGGACTTAAACACGTGCTTGGCCATTTTGATTTGCTTCTTACAGAAAGTTGGACTACTTTTGACAAACAATTTAGTCATTTCGTTTTATTTACTATTTTATTCAAACAAAATTTACTTTATTTAGTTGTTTATTGAGTGGTTTAGAAATATGGCTGCTGTGTTACACATCTCGTGGAACTAGCCCTCTCTGATAAGATGCTTCGAGAAATTTAATGATTCTTTTACCTTTGCTTTATTTTCCTTTGATTCATCTTTTATCCTACATCATTAAATTCTTGATATTCTAAAAAACTACGATTTTATCCATCATTTTTATAAAATGTATACGCACAATTTTTTTGGAATTCTATATAGAATACATACACACACACAGGTAAGCAAAAATTCTAAAAAAATTCTTATTTATCGCTTTTGGAAGACCTGTCCCCAAGAAAATAGAAAATGTTTACAATTAATGCTTAATTACTTAAATTTTTACCTGTATCTAAATATGAACAACAGTTGACAGAGTTAAACTTGGCACCGAATATAGAATCTACAAGAGTTTCAGTCAATAACCCTCGTTACTTAAGATAAATAATAGTTTTAAACAATATATTCGGAAATGCGATAATAATTTTAGCTATTCCATTAGCGCTTTTATGGAATGGAATTTCTAAAAGTACGTAAAAAGTTTTAAAACTTGCAGTAATGATAAAATTAATCGTAGTCTGTAAAGTACAAATTACTTTTATCGATAAAGCCAGTAATAATTATAGTATTATCTGAAGAGAGCTTTATAAAGAACAATTCCAATAAGTAATCAGCAATCATACTACTTACAAACTTATCATCTTCCAAGGCAGTAATATTAAAAAACTAATAAGCTGAAACTTTCAGAAAAATCTAAACAGCCTGTCAACTAGAACAATATAATAAACTTCCTACTGCATATGCGCTTCTAAAGTTAAAAAAGATTCAGATCTGTAACTAATGGTTTTGGCAATCATAAAAATGCTATAGACGTTTCTTTAGAAAATATTCTCAGAAAATATTTTGCTAAAAAATTGACAACATAAACAACATTGCTATATAAAAATACACAACATTGGTTGTTCAAAAATGTTTGCATAATTTTTCCTGTCAATGAAACAAATCCAAGCCTCATTTCTCTTTTCAGATTATTTCCTGAAATGGTAAAAATTATAGACTTGAATAAATTTCAGACTATCTCAACCAAGCATTTAAAAATAAATACATAAATTTAATAACAAATTATATTTGGGGATCAGTGTTATACCGATATGCACAAAATGCAGAATATTTCAATATTCATAGAGTATTTCAACAATTCTGAAGTTTTTAAGGCCTCATATAGATACATACGCAACACAATTCAAATTAACATATTTAACCGAATTGAAATAGAAGAAATTTATACAAATGCTTAAAATTAAGCAAAACCAGTATATGCAGTAATGGTGGGATTTATATGAACTGTTGCCATTAAAAACTACCCAAAAGTGGCCGTGTTTATATGATTATTGCATAATCGTAATCCTTTTAGTTTTTTCCAAGTAAATCGTGAATACGAGTCAGTTTCCCTTAGAAAGTCTCCCACGAAGCCGTGTTTTCTTTTAGGTAGATAGTAGTAGTATCTTTTGCAATAATTCGATAAATCCAAGCCATTAAAATTTTGTAAAAGAAAACGTTTCTCATTCGAAATAAATAAACCTTCTTCACAGAACTCTGATAATTCATAAGTCGTTATCGCCAGTACTATAATAAACTCACGCCATCAACATTTAATAACATTTTTGTTAATTTACAAAGATTTTCCTAAAGAAAATACCATAACTTTTTATGCTTTAATTAATAATACATACCTATTAAATTTACTACTAAACAAATTTGAAAATTAAAACCAAACTAAAACCTACTTTTTCTCGAAATTAAATTTTTACAAACATTTGGGAAAGAAATAATATAATTTTCTTAGTTTTAACTTCTAGTATTCTTTGCATTACGTGCAGTGTTTTGGGTTTTTTACCATATGACATAGGGCGTCTTTGCAGCTTTCTCGCATCTACAATTTCCTTATAATTTGGGCCACTCTCTTAGGTATTTTTATTTTTAATCTTATATTTACATATTATTACTGCTTTTATGCTGGCGTTTATTTACATATTTTCATAAAATCTCAGATTGCTGTAAATGAGGTAGATTTGCATCATTAAATACTTTCTTTTACCTTTTAAAAGCAAAATTTAAATCTACTCTACATTTCTATCTATCTATCTATCTGTCTGTCTATTTAGCTCTTTTTATATATATTTATTATATTTATA